>CAJHQP010005021.1:0-49550 GCA_905132765.1 Moricandia arvensis | reverse complement strand
GACTTCGTCTTCATATCTCCCAATGGCTAAGGGAATGAGGACTTGACTTGAAAACTCATGGTGCCTTCTTCATTCAGCCATTGTAGCCGGTAAGGTTTGGGATGCTTCTGAACCTTCAATCCCAACTTCTTGACCATGGTTTCACTCGCAGCATTCACACAACTACCTCCATCAACAATGAGGCTGCACACTTTTCCTTGGACCAAGCACCGGGTGTAGAATAGGTTCTCACGTTGCTCTAGCTCCTCAGCCTTGTTTTGCAAGCTTAGAAGCCTTCTTGCTACTAAAAGCTTCCCCTGGACTGGTCCTTCTTCAAGTTCTTCTTCAGTGTCTTCTTGGTCAGACTCGGTGTTGTCATCTTATGAGGCATACTCTCCATCTTCCAGCAAGATCATGACTCTCTTGTTGGTACATTCATTGGCATAATGACCTCTTCCTTGGCACTTGAAACACTTGACATCACGAGCTCTAGAACTAGAAGCTTCAACCTTGCCTTTGCCCTTGTCAAGAGCACTGCTTGGTTTGGTTTCTTCTCTAGAATAGGACTTGTTATCCTTCTGGAACGGTTTAGACTCCTTCGGGTAAGGTGACTTCTCTTCCTTGGTGTTGTGTAACCGGTTAGAGCCATAGTGGTTTCGTGAATGTCCCTTCCTCGTGAGTTGTTGCTCCACAAGAATAGCCTTGTGTAGCATCTCTTCAAGCTCCACATAATGTTGCATCTCAACATTGTCTGGTATCTCTCGGTTTAAACCACACAGGAACCTTGACATGGTTATTTCTCTATCTTCTGATATGCTAGCTCTTAGCATGAGCAACTCCATCTCCTGGTAATACTCCTCCACTGATCTTGAACCTTGGGTAAGTTTTCTGAGCCGGTGGTGCAAGTCTTTGTGGTAATGACTTGGAACAAACCTCTTGCGCATGATAGACTTCATCTCTGTCCAAGTCTCTACTGGTTCTTCTCCATTCCTCCTACGAGTTGTGATGTACTGATCCCACCAACTTAGGGCATAGTCATAGAACTCAGTGGCAGCAATCTTGAAAGTTTTCAGAGAACAAGTGCTTGAGTGATGATGAACAAGTATGAAGATGATGCGGATGAGACTTAATGAGAATGAGAGAGAGAGACATGATGAGAATGGTGAACAGACTCGTGAGAGTAATGGAGAGATTAAGAGAGTATATGAGAGATTGAGAGACTAATGAGAGTTAAGAGACTGAGTAACCAGAGAATAGAGAGAGTAAGAGACTAAGAGATTGTGAAGGAGAGAAAATCTCTGCTTGATTATTAAACTCGACATTACAAGAGTATAAATAGATAAATGAGCTAGTCTAGGGTTTACAAAATATCAGAGCAAGCATGTGGAGTCAAGGGAAGGTTTGAAATGAGTGGAGCAGGAGCTATACACGCTTGGAGACAGCCTGGCTGGTCAAGAGTGTAACTTGGCCTAGAATCGGCCACCAAGGCCTATGCATCTATCCAGTGATCAGTCCAGGTTCAGCCTCCTTCCTTTTCAGTCTGGATAGGGAAGAACCTTATCACAAACGGTCAACACAAGCAGCATCTCGCAGATGCCTTCCTAGATGCCATTCTGATCCCATCTTCTTCTCCAAACCATCCGAGACCCTTTCTTCACCATTGAAGCTTCTCTGTGACTTGGGATGCAAGGTAAGCCATGGGGTTGTACGGATTTAGGGTTTGGTCCGTACAACTTGACCCGGTTTTTGCACAAACCTAAAATGTCTTCAAATGGTCGAGAATAAAGTTTTTCGGGTCGACCCGTCCGTACGGGTCCGTACAGTCCGTACGGCCGTACAGTACGGACGCCCTAACTTTGCACATCGACCCAATTGATCCCAAACTTCTCCCAAGCCTTCTTCCTTCATAGTAAACCCTTCTTGAACCTTGTTCTAGCTCTGCATAAGTGGGTTTTGCCCAAGCTTTGCACATTAACCTTTAGTGAGATGGTTTATCACTTCAGGTTAACACTCCCCCTCAAGCTTGACTCTATAGATCCTGAGTCAAGCTTGGAACCCTGAAGTCCCTCCTCGTTAAACCTTACCAAAGAAAACCCTCCTTAGGGATAAAACCTTGGCAAGGAAATAGTAAGTTCTTTCAAGGCCTAGGGATTGGCCATTGAGCCTTTGTGCCATAGAACCAGTGTGGTTGGACACAAAGGACTCTGGATCGTGGCCTAAACTCGTGCAGCCAACAACACAAAGCTTGCACACTCATAGAACTTGGCTTGACCTCTTCATAGACCCGGTTTGGGTCTCCCCCTCTCAACTGACTTCAAGGCCACCTTATAGAAGCTAGGAAACGACCATGATCATCTTCTGTGAGGCTCAAGCACTGGTAATGGTACCTGATACATTATCCCAAAGGTGCATCAGTACTTATCAAGATTAGGCAAGGCTCAAAGTTTAAACAAAACCAGAGATTCTAGCAACTTAGACAATCTTCTAAATGAAGCAAGATATCAATGATGGTTTCAACTAAGGCTCAAGCACTAGAACTTATTCCATTTAACAATCAGAACCAATCTATTCAAGCATTTTAAGAACCATAGAAATGATGAATGACTTGTAATAGATTGAGTTCAAGTTACTTCCCTTTTTGTTTGGATGAGGAGTGACTGCTTTGTCACTTGAATCCCTCACACTTGGCCGGTTGCAACCTCTTCATGGCAACACCAACTTGATGGGAGGTTGTGTGGAACCTTCAGCCTCATTTTTCAATCACCTCACCACAGAGGCCGCATTGAAACTGAGCTTTCATGGACACACAACCAAGACTGCTCTGAACAGTCTCTTTGCATAGACATGCCACTGCCTAGACCCGGTTGGATGATCCTTTGTTGAAGTCCTTGCACGGCTTGATACTTGACCATGGATCATGTACATTTAGACTCCCCCTCAAGTTTAACTCCGAGACTATGGGAGGAGCTAAGCTTGTGAGATTAGTGTATACAGTTCCATGGTCTTCAGGAACCATCAGTCTTTACAAGACTTGCTGTCCTAACCCTTGTGAGTTTTGGCTCTCTTCCTTATACCAGGAACAAATGGTGTTTGAATCACCTTAAGAGCCCTCACAAGGTAGTCTCTCATTGTATGATAACCCACTCTACACTTCTTGTAGGCTTTGGGACTAACACGTCCATGTGGTATCATACAATGGCATCATCCTCTCATTGCATATTCAATCACACTACACTTCCTGTAGTTTGTGGACTGACTCGTCCAGTGATGATGTGGAATGGCATTAGATCAGTATCTTCTCACCTTGGTTTGGTTTGTCATTGTACTTCTTGTATACCTAACATCACCACAACTCAATGCAAGATTAGATCATCCCATTGGGACCAAGCCAAGATTACACATCCTGTTTGATCACCAATGCCTCAACAAGCTATGATCTTGAAACAAGCTAATCACAAGAACAATATCAAGCATTTTTCAATCACTAAAGTGCAATGTATGCTTTAAAGAATACACTGACACTTTAGGCTTTAATTTCATGCAGCAATAGATGCAACAGCTGAACAATACTATATGAACGCAATAGGTTCAATCCGAGAGCTACAAGAGACTAAGCACACCAGTTCCAATCAAAACCAATGATGCAAGCAACCTAGACAGCTTCTAAATGATGCAAGGCACACTGATGGATTAAACTAAGGTATTAGAACCAATATGCAACCGGATTGAACTTAGACAGAATGAGATATGCTTATGCAAAACAGATTATCAAAACCATGAAACAAGAGCTTAGACTACTTCTGAATGCTTCAAGACAACCATGATGGATAAACTATGACAAAAACAACCAGGAACACACTAAAATGCAATAAACAAGCCAGGAGATCCTGGGACACAAACACCACTCAATGCACAACCAAACAAAGACACAAGGGTTTAGGAGGTTTGCTTACAACCCAAGGAATCTGAGCTGATTCCTTGAACCTCCATGGACACGCCTCATCTGAACTTGGCAGGTTTGAGATGTGGGTTAAGCACCCAACACCTCTCCTTGGTGTGTCCATCCCTCTTGCAATGCTTGCACTTGAGACCCCTTCTGTCCTCCCTCTTGTAAGCCGCCTTGTTGGACTGAGGATCTGCTTCAGCTTGTGAAGCAAGGAGAGGACTCTCCTTTGCTTCCAACAACCCGTGTGAACCTTCCTCCTTTTGGACTTGGGAACACACCTCTTCAAACGTGGGAAGCTTCTCAGACCTTAGGATATGCTTGATAAGGTCAATGAAGGAAGGACTGAGGGTTAAGAGAAGACCAAACACCTTGTCTTGCTCCCTTCTTTCATTTAACACCTCTGGATCAATGGATTGAGGTCTCAGTATCTCTAGTTCAGACCAAAGGGCTCTGAACTTTCCCAAATGAACTGTGAACTCCTCATTCTCTTGGAACAGGTTGTTGATGGCTCTCTTGATTTCAAAGACTCGGCTGAGGTTAGAGATGTTACCATAGATCTTGTTTAAGGTTTCCCAAAGCTCCTTAGCACTCTCACAGTATGAGTAGGCTTCAAGGATAAATATTTCTAAGGAGCTTTGGAGAAAGGTTAAGACCAGGTAGTCATCTTGTTGCCACTTCTCTTCCGAGACAGTAAAAGAGCCAGTATCATCACTAGAAGAACTCTCTTGAGAGGCGACAACTTTGGAGGAGTTTGGAGCACCTGAGATGCAATGGCTCCATAACCGCTTTCCACCAAGGGCTGTCTTCACCAGGCGTGACCAGAGAAGGTAGTTGGGACCTTTGAGGATGACTGGAATGACAATGGCTCTGGAAGAGTCCATCTTGAGGTCGGATATGAGCTAGACTGTCTTCTTTGTCTTCAAAGGTGTGAACTTTAGATCTAGATGATCAGGATCTGGAAAGGAGTGATCTTTAGAGCTTGTGACTGATGCGAAAGCTTCACGAGGAGACTGAGCAACCAGGCTCTGATACCATGAAAGTTTTCAGAGAAGAAGTGCTTGAGTGATGATGAACAAGTATGAAGATGATGCGGATGAGACTTGATGAGAATGAGAGAGAGACTTGATGAGAATAATGAACAGATTCGTGAGAGTAATGGAGAGATTAAGAGAGTATATGAGAGATTGAGAGACTAATGAGAGTTAAGAGACTGAGTAACCAGAGAATAGAGAGAGTAAGAGACTAAGAGATTGTAAAGGAGAGAAAATCTCTGCTTGATTATTAAACTCGACATTACAAGAGTGTAAATAGATAAATGAGCTAGTCTAGGGTTTACAAAATATCAGAGCAAGCATGTGGAGTCAAGGGAAGGTTTGAAATGAGTGGAGCAGGAGCTATACACGCTTGGAGACAGCCTGGCTGGTCAAGAGAGTAACTTGGCCTAGAATCGGCCACCAAGGCCTATGCATCTATCCCGTGATCAGTCTAGGTTCAGCCTCCTTCCTTTTCAGTCTGGATAGGGAAGAACCTTATCCACAAACGGTCAACACAAGCAGCATCTCGCAGATGCCTTCTTAGATGCCATTCTGATCCCATCTTCTTCTCCAGACCATCTGAGACCCTTTCTTCACCATTGAAGCTTCTCTGTGACTTGGGATGCAAGGTAAGCCATGGGGTTGTATGGATTTAGGGTTTGGTCCGTACAACTTGACCCGGTTTTTTCACAAACCTAAAATGTCTTCAAATGGTCGAGAATAAAGTTTTTCGGGTCAACCCGTCCGTACGGTCCGTACAGTCCGTACGGCCGTACAGTACGGACGCCCTAACTTTGCACATCGACCCAATTGATCCCAAACATCTCCCAAGCCTTCTTCCTTCATAGTAAACCCTTCTTGAACCTTGTTCTAGCTCTGCATAAGCTTCTGGACCTTCCTTAGACCTTGATCAGTCTCTAAGTGGGTTTTGCCCAAGCTTTGCACATTAACCTTTAGTGAGATGGTTTATCACTTCAGGTTAACAAATCTGAATCTTCTTGTGGTTTGTGTAATGCTTACACTGAAAGACTAACTCAATCTTCTTCTCCCACTCAAGGTAGGCATCCGGATCAGCTTTGCCATGGAATGGGGGTATCTTTATCTTCAAACCAGCAAGCTCATCTCCCTGGTTTATCCTTCTTTCTTGGAGACGCCTATGTCTTCTTTGGGTTTGTCTTGAGGATGAACTGAGGTGTTCATTCTCATTGTCAGTCTCCTCATAACCAGCATGCTCTTGGCGAGTTGCATGAGGTCTCTCTTCTCTCCTAGTCTCTCGGTTCGGAACTTGACTAGTAGCTCTTCTGACTTCTTCCCTGAACTCTCTCCGGATGTCATTGAGGTTGGTCCGCATCATCTCGGTCATGGTTGCTACCATGTTCTGATTAAGTGGAGCCGACATGGCCTCCATGAGAAGCTTGTTCTTCGTGACGAGTTCTTCTTTTTCAGACTCGGATCCCATTGCTTCCTGCACAAAGGAAAACAATATAACCAGTAAAAGGGTTCTAGGTAAACAAGACAAGCAAAAAGGAAAAAGGTAAAAACAAACTAAAGCTTGTTCTGCAAGACAAAAAGTAAAAAGGATAGTCGGCTACAAGAAAAACTGGAATTAGGGTTGCCGATTTCAAGCAAAAGGAAACTCTTCAATTCTTGTCTAAACTTTTCTAAGGTCTTCTAGCACCCTAAACAACCTTAATCTACTCGTGTTCAAGGTGATTAACAAGATTAACCGATGAAACAAAGTGATCTAAGGAGCAAAGAACTTAGGCGGCTAGGTTTATCTCTTTAGGGTTTCCGCAAAGCAAAAAGGAAAAAGTTTAAAACCTTGTCTACTCTCTTATGAAACTCTAGCAGCCCTAAACAGGTTAGTTCTACTGCTTAACAAAGGTTCAATACTGATGAAACTAAAAGAAACAAGAGAGAACGAGTACTTCCCAAACCAAAGTTGCTCTGATACCACTTGATGCGTCCCAAGGATGCTCTTTGGTTGATAGGGATGGATAAATCCTTGCAAGAACGAATCAGAGACTCAAGTTCTTCAAGGTTGTGGATCGATTGGTGACACAAGAGGGATGATAAGATCTCTTGATACTCCTAGATGAATAGCTCGGATATGACACACCAAGTAAACACCCTTAGGTTCCTGGATATTACACACCAGAAGAAACTCGACAACTTTTCTAGAGAGAGAGCCGTCAAGAGAGAAAGAAAACTCGTTGAATGATTATTGCTTGAGTACAATAGGGTTAGGAGACCCCTTTAAATAAAAGGAAACCAGAGAACAGGCTCTCTAGGGTTTCGAAAATAGTAAAAAGGAAAACTATAGTTTAAAGATAACATAAGCTTTAAAATGTAATAAAATGTAAACTTTTGCTAATCTTGAGCCGAGATAGAGCCTAAGTGATGTGTAAGACAAGTTGTGGCCTCGTTAAAAACCTTCCTCCGGAAAACCTCGTGGGACAAAACCAAAAGCAAGGAAAAGAGCACGCACCAAGTGTCTTGCCTAGACACTAACTCAGCTTGATGTAGAGATGGCTTGAATGGTGATCAAGACATCTCGGATCAAACCTTGTCCAAGACTTTCTTCTTGTTATGGAAGTGAAGTGAGTAATCCAACAACATTCTCTTTAAGTTTCTTGACTCTGGAACGAGTCATAGGACCTTCTGGAATGACTAGAGCTTCATCACCAGGCTGCTGGTGCAATGTGGCTTCATGTGGTTCATCTAGACCCTCCTTGTTCTCCTTATTGATCCGGTCCATGATCACATCATGCTCATTTGGTTGAGTGTAAAGTTTTTGGGTCAACCTAGTCCGTACAGGCTGTACAGGCCGTACATGCCGTACAGTACGGACTGCCCTTACTTTGCACATCAACCAAATGACTCCAAACTTCACCCAAGCCTTCTTCCTTCATTGTAAACCCTTCCTAGACATCTTTCTAGCTTAGCATTGCCTTCTGGACCCTCCTTAGTTCTTGACAGAACTTCCATAAAGGTTTAGTCCTTCTTTGTTCAATAACCCTAAGTGATTGATTATCACTTCAGGTTTAACATCACATTCAATTTCAAAGGTAATAGTACAGTCAGGAAGCATTAAGAGAGGTGATTGAGTAAGCTTCTCTTTAAGGGTTTGGAATGCGGCTTCTTGTGCTTCTCCCCATTTGAATCCCGCATCTTTCTTGATTACTTCAGTCAATGGGGCTGCAATGGTGCTAAAGTCCCTCACAAAGCGCCTGTAAAAACCATCAAGCCCATGGAAACTTCTCACTTCTCCTACTGTGGTTGGGCTTGGCCAGTCCTTGATGGCTTTGACCTTCTCCTCGTCCACCTTGAGGTTTTGAGAAGTTTATGAGTCTGGTTTATGTAAAGTATCAAGAATGGTGAAGAACAAGTGATAGAGAAGAGAGAGAAGAGAGTAACTCGTGAGAGAGAGAGGAGAGTATTTGAAATTAAAGAGAGAGAACCATGAGAGAAATGAGGAAACTGTTTCCTTGATTAATTATGCTGCAGATACATGTCTTTAAATAGCCAAAACAATAATAAACAATTACACACAAGTTGAACATAGATATAATAAAAAAAAGAGGAGAGCGGGAGCAGCTTGGCTCGTCCAAAAAGGTTGGAAAGGGACAGGTCAGGACAGTCTGATTCCACGCCAGAACAGTCTGATTCCAGGCCAGAACAGTCTGATTCCTTAAGCAGACCTGTGACCTTGTTCCTCCACATCTCTTTTGATTCCCTTGTAACCAGATAAAATTTTCTGATCAATATAGACTTTGTATCTGGTTATACTAGCATTTCCTTGTCTTGCAAGCCAAGGTAGGTCACTTAGAACCTAAACTGTACGGACATTACCAAACTGCTCACTCATATGCTTTAATTACAATGCTCTCTTCACTTCTGTCTTGTATATCTTCAAGCCACTTATGTCTTCATGTCAACACTCCCCCTCAAGCTTGACCATAGGGACTGGTCAAGCTTGGATTTCATGAAGCATTCCCTCATTAAAACCTTTATTTGGAAAAAACCACTTGGGATAAAAACCAAGCAAAGGAAAAAGAGTAGAACACTTCATGGTAAGAGGATCAGTGACATGAGTCCAAGCTTAGGATGAATGAACTCACAAACCTTGCTGCTTGCTGCCTTAGTCAATATGTCAGCCAATCGATCTTCACTTCTTGTGTAGCATGGAAGAATCACTTGCTGCTCTACTGCTTGTCTCACCTTGTGGCAGTCTACTTCTATGTGCTTTGTCCTCTCATGGAAAAAGAAGTTTGATGCAATGTGTATAGCCGCCTGATTGTCACAATGCATTGTCATTGGTGCTGTGACTTCTATCTCCAAGTCTTTGAGTAGTCCTTTGATCCATATAAGCTCACTGGTTAGCTTCCTCATGGCCCTATATTCTTCCTCAGCACTTGAGCATGACACCACCTTCTGTTTCTTGGTCTTCCATGTGACTAGATTGCCTCCAATGAAGGTAGAATATCAAGTTGTTGATCTCCTATCAGTTCTGTCTCCAGCCCAATCTGCATCACAATATCCCACCACTTCAGTGCTTCCATTTCTAGCCATCCATATACCTTGACCAGGAGCTTCTCTCAAGTATCTCAAGATCCTCTCCACCATGTGCCAATGATGAACCATGGGTGTTTGCATATGCTGACTGACTTGGTTCACAGCAAAACATACATCAGGTCGAGTTATGGTCAGATATATGAGTTTTCCCACCATTCTTCTATACTTCTTGACATCCTCAAATGGAGTAGCATAAAACTCCCCGTCTCGCAGTACCTTGTAGCCTTCCTCTAATGGAGTCTTGGCCTGTATACCGCCAAGGTTTCTTGCCTCATTTAAAATGTCAAGTGTGTACTTCCTTTGGGATAAGAAAAGCCCCTCTTTAGAGCGGCACATTTCAATCCCTAAGAAGTACTTTAACTCTCCCAAATCCTTAATATCAAATGCAGTTTTGAGAAAGGTTTTGGTTGAGAGTATACCTTCCTTGTTGCTACCAGTGATAATGATATCATCTACATACACCAAGATCACCACAATACCTTGTTTTCTGGTTAGAGTGAATAGGGAGTGATCTGCCTCTGATTTTACAAACCCTCTTCCATTAAGGGTTGCATTCAGCTTGTGGTACCAGGCTCTAGGAGATTGTTTCAAGCCATATATTGCCTTCTTCAGCCTCAAAACATTCCCTGGTTTGACCATGCTCTCTAAACCAGGAGGTGGCCTCATGTAGACTTTCATCTTCTAATTCTCCTTGAAGGAATGCATCCTTCACATCCATCTGCCATAGATCCCACTCAATTTTGACAGCAAGTGATAGAAGAATCCTTATGGTGTGTAACTTGGCCACTGGTGCAAAGGTATCCAGATAATCTTCCCTATATACTTGAGTGTAACCTCTTGCCACAAGTCTTGTCTTCTTTCTCTCTGGTTTTCCATTAGCAAATACTTGATTGTGTACAGCAGGCGACTTGTCACTGCCTTCTTACCCTTGGGGAGTTCAGTTTCAAACCCTGTATCATTCTTGATCATGGCACCAATCTCATCACCAACAGATTGTCGCCACTCCTCATGTTGCATAGCTTCTTCATATGTTTTTGGAATGTACTCAGAATCCAATTACCCAATGAAGACTTGATGCTCTTCTGGATATTGAGAAAGGGAGCATACTGCACTTATTGGATGAGCCACAACTTCAGCATTGAAGTAAACTCTTGTGTTAATCCAGTTTGAGGCCGGCTTCCTGATCCTTGTACTTCTTCTCAATGGTTGTATTTGATCAGGTTCTGGCTCATTTTCTTCACTAGGCTCTCCCATTTTAGTCTCAGTTTCTGAATCAGATAGAACTTCATCAGATGGCACTTCATCTTGATCATGAGCTACTGAGTTCTCCTCAGGTTGTGTTTGAGCTTCAGATTGATCACCACTTTCTTTGCCCCCCTCATGATCAGGATGAGTGACTCCAATGTCTGGAAAAGTATTGGTGGGAGCCTCCTTGGCTGGTTCAGGTTATATTGGTAGACTGATGCCTAGCCTTTCCATAATAACTCTCAGATTGTTAGCTCTATCAGAGGCAGATTGAGATAGACCCTTGAGCTCTTCCCAACTCTTCTCATCATAATAACCTCTTGATTCCATAAACTTAACATCTCTGGATACCAGAACTCTCCTTGTTTCTGGAACATAACACTTGTACCCTTTCTGATGCGTGGAGTATACAATAAACATTGCCTTTGTGCTTCTAGCATCTAGCTTGTTGCGTAGGTCTCCTGGAATCAAGACAAAACACACACACCCAAACACACGCAAATGGTCTATAGATGGATTAGTTTGGTTGAGTACCTCATAAGGAGTAGCATCAAGAAGTATTTTGGTGGGTGTGCGGTTGATCAGATAGGTGGCTGTAACAACTGCATCTCTGATGTGATCATGGACCGGATCACTAAGGAGAACAAGGAGAGTCTAGATGAGCCACATGAAGCCACATTGCACCAGCAGCCTGGTGATGATGCTTTAGCCATTCCTGAAGGTCCCATGACTCGTTCCAGAGTCAAGAAGCTTAAAGAGAATGTTGTTGGATTACTCACTTCACATCCACAACAAGAAAGTCTTGGACAAGGTCTGATCCGAGATGTCTTGATCACCATTCAAGCCATCTCTACATCAAGCTGAGTTAGTGTCTAGGCAAGACATGGGGTGCCTGCTCTTTTCCTTGCTTTTGGTTTTGTCCCACGAGGTTTTCCGGAGGAAGGTTTTTAACGAGGCCACAACTTGTCTTCACATCACTTAGGCTCTATCTCGGTCCAAGACTAAAGAAGTTTAAACAATAGTTTTCCTTTTTACTTATTTCCGAAACCCTAGAGAGCATGTTCTCTGGTTTCTCCTTGTTTAAACGGATCTCTAAACCCTATTGTACTGAAGCATCTTTTAATCAACGAGTTTTCTTTCTCTCTTGACGGCTCTCTCTCTAGAATAGTTGTCGAGTTTCTTCTGGTGTGTAGTATCCTGGAACCTAAGGGTGTTTGCTTGGTGTGTCATATCCGAGTTATTCATCTAGGAGTATCAAGATATCTTATCATCCCTCTTGTGTCACCAATCAATCCACAACCTTGAAGAACTTGAGTCTCTGATTCGTTCTTGCAAGGATCTATCCATCCCCATCAACCAAAGAGCATCCTAGGGACGCATCAAGTGGTATCAGAGCAACTTTGGTTTGGGAAGTACCCGTTTTCTCTCTTGTTCTTTTTGTTTCATCCGTGTTTCATCTCTATCATCTTGAATAAGCAGTAGAACTAATCTGTTTAGGGCTGCTCGAGTTTCATAAGAGATTACACAAGGTTTTAAACTTTTTCCTTTTTTGCTTTGCGGAAACCCTAGAGAGAGAAACCCTAGCCGCATAAGTCTTTCCTCTTTTCATCTGTTAATCTTGTTAATCACCTTGAACACGAGTAGATTAAGGCTGTCTAGGTTGCTAGAAAACCCTATGGTACGGCCCTGGAATGGCTGTCTCTCCCTGGATCACTTGAAGGGGGCGTGGGTGTATGACAGATGATGAAGATGGACTTTGCTAAAGAGCTATGGATTGCTCAGAAGCTGTTTTGGTACTCCTGAGACACAGGGGCGTCCTGCTTGATGTCTAGGATGATTTCCACGGAAGATCAACCTCCTTAACAATGGAAAGTGTTCATTATAGAACAAAGTAACCAGATCTCCTCAGAGAAGAAACGACAGAAAAAGTTTATTGCTTGATCGAATGCCAAAAACGTGGCTACAAGTTTTTAAAGCAGAAAATAGAAAACCTAATTCTAAACCAGATTGGTTTACTCTAACCCTAATCCTAATTGAAATTGGTTTACTAAATTCTAATCCTAATCCAATTAGAAATTGGTTTATTACTCCTAATCCTATTAGAACTTGGTTTACAAAAACTGAAATTACAAATAAAGGAAATAAACCAACAAGCTGGTTCTTCTTGGCCTTGCCCTCCTTATTCATGATGATCCACGACCTTAACTGAGTATTGGAGTGTCTCCTGATGAGATTTGGATCCTCCACGTGCTGTTGTAGCAAGACATCTTCTCTTCTCTCTATCTAGAACCTCATAGATCATTCCAATGAGACCTTGAAACTGTCCATTAAGCTGCACCATGATCACTGGTATAGCTGACCCATACATTGTTTTCAAACCATTGTGTTTATGCCTGAACAGGATCGCACCATCCCCTCTTCCTTTAAATGGATTTGTCCTCAAATCCAAGCTCTGTATGAGGATAGAACGTTGACCACTCAACTCCAAAGTGCATGACCTGACAATAAGAAATATCACCTCTCCAGTCTTTCCAGGGTCAAACACAAAGCTCTGGAATCCTTTTTCATGTCTCAGCGACAACTTCGAACTTTTCTCAGTGTATGTAGCTTCTAAGGCATATGATTCCTTCACTTTGTTGAGTTTGAAGCTGACTGCTTTACACCAGGATGATCCTAAACGTGTCCTGCTCATTGACATGGGACCATGTACTTTCAGTTTCATCTTCTTCTGGTCAGGTGGTCGTGTGCATTGGTCTCCATACTCATCCTCCAGTTTTGGCTTCTCTTTAACCACAAATAGTTCCTGATTTGCTCTTCTCAACTTGTTCTGATCAGTTATGGACCTGATCAGGCACGTGTTGCCTCCCAACTCTCCTATCTTGCCACTGCAGCTGATTTGGATCATTCCATCCTCTCCCACTTCAAAAGGATTTGACCACGAATCTTGTTTTCCAAGAGTGAATGAACTCTGCAAATGAAGCTTGAATGCAGCTGCTTTCTGGACCAGAATTTTATTACTTCTATCAAACACAAACAAACTTCCTCCTGGTTCAAAAACAACTTGTTGCAGACCCTTGACAAACCTTAGATGATCCACGAGATGTATCTGAACCCACACAAGAGGTTTGGCTAGTTGATAAGAAGAGACAGTTTCAGCATCACCTTGATCAACCAAATCTGCAAGCCCTAAATCAGTAGCTCTAGATGATCCACCAACTACTCCTACTTCAGCTTGGTTTTGACCAGGCACGTGAACACACATAACTGTTGATCTCTCCTCTTGTTTCAGTTGATCATCCAAGTGTTGTTCCTGAAAAGAAATTGCCGGTTTTGACTCAATCTCCTCTTCCTCCTCAGCCTGTTTTAAAAGTAGCTTAGACCACGACCCAAACTGATCCAAAACAACTTTCTTTGCTTCTCCAGCTCGTGCTTCCTCAGGTGGATTTATATCAGGAGGTTTCAGTGGCTCACGATCTGGCTTTGTTGGTACAATAACTATCAAACCCTCGAAAGCTTGAAGCAAATTTCTTCTCAAGTCATCTTGGAATTGTTGGCTATGCAAATAAGCATTTTTTGTCCTCCTGCTTGCCTCCTGTACGTGCTCATAATCACTGCTCAGCTCAGCTTTCTTATTAGATCCTTTCCCTTCCTGCAACAACTCCCTTGTTGCTTTTCTCGCAACCTTCTGCTCATGCTTTCTCTTGATTCCATAAGAATACATGGAATATATGCTTGGTAACTGATAGATCACGTGATTTCAGAGTAAGAACACAAACCCCAACCTTCAAGCGGCTCTGATACCACTTGGTACGGCCCTGGAATGGCTGTCTCTCCCTGGATCACTTGAAGGGGGCGTGGGTGTATGACAGATGATGAAGATGGACTTTGCTAAAGAGCTATGGATTGCTCAGAAGCTGTTTTGGTACTCCTGAGACACAGGGGCGTCCTGCTTGATGTCTAGGATGATTTCCACGGAAGATCAACCTCCTTAACAATGGAAAGTGTTCATTATAGAACAAAGTAACCAGATCTCCTCAGAGAAGAAACGACAGAAAAAGTTTATTGCTTGATCGAATGCCAAAAA
Source organism: Moricandia arvensis (assembly GCA_905132765.1). Classification (NCBI taxonomy): domain Eukaryota; kingdom Viridiplantae; phylum Streptophyta; class Magnoliopsida; order Brassicales; family Brassicaceae; genus Moricandia; species Moricandia arvensis. The sequence goes on along the minus strand of CAJHQP010005021.1, from coordinate 34,687 downwards.
CGTGGCTACAAGTTTTTAAAGCAGAAAATAGAAAACCTAATTCTAAACCAGATTGGTTTACTCTAACCCTAATCCTAATTGAAATTGGTTTACTAAATTCTAATCCTAATCCAATTAGAAATTGGTTTATTACTCCTAATCCTATTAGAACTTGGTTTACAAAAACTGAAATTACAAATAAAGGAAATAAACCAACAAGCTGGTTCTTCTTGGCCTTGCCCTCCTTCTTCATGATGATCCACGACCTTAACTGAGTATTGGAGTGTCTCCTGATGAGATTTGGATCCTCCACGTGCTGTTGTAGCAAGACATCTTCTCTTCTCTCTATCTAGAACCTCATAGATCATTCCAATGAGACCTTGAAACTGTCCATTAAGCTGCACCATGATCACTGGTATAGCTGACCCATACATTGTTTTCAAACCATTGTGTTTATGCCTGAACAGGATCGCACCATCCCCTCTTCCTTTAAAAGGATTTGTCCTCAAATCCAAGCTCTGTATGAGGATAGAACGTTGACCACTCAACTCCAAAGTGCATGACCTGACAATAAGAAATATCACCTCTCCAGTCTTTCCAGGGTCAAACACAAAGCTCTGGAATCCTTTTTCATGTCTCAGCGACAACTTCGAACTTTTCTCAGTGTATGTAGCTTCTAAGGCATATGATTCCTTCACTTTGTTGAGTTTGAAGCTGACTGCTTTACACCAGGATGATCCTAAACGTGTCCTGCTCATTGACATGGGACCATGTACTTTCAGTTTCATCTTCTTCTGGTCAGGTGGTCGTGTGCATTGGTCTCCATACTCATCCTCCAGTTTTGGCTTCTCTTTAACCACAAATAGTTCCTGATTTGCTCTTCTCAACTTGTTCTGATCAGTTATGGACCTGATCAGGCACGTGTTGCCTCCCAACTCTCCTATCTTGCCACTGCAGCTGATTTGGATCATTCCATCCTCTCCCACTTCAAAAGGATTTGACCACGAATCTTGTTTTCCAAGAGTGAATGAACTCTGCAAATGAAGCTTGAATGCAGCTGCTTTCTGGACCAGAATTTTATTACTTCTATCAAACACAAACAAACTTCCTCCTGGTTCAAAAACAACTTGTTGCAGACCCTTGACAAACCTTAGATGATCCACGAGATGTATCTGAACCCACACAAGAGGTTTTGCTAGTTGATAAGAAGAGACAGTTTCAGCATCACCTTGATCAACCAAATCTGCAAGCCCTAAATCAGTAGCTCTAGATGATCCACCAACTACTCCTACTTCAGCTTGGTTTTTACCAGGCACGTGAACACACATAACTGTTGATCTCTCCTCTTGTTTCAGTTGATCATCCAAGTGTTGTTCCTGAAAAGAAATTGCCGGTTTTGACTCAATCTCCTCTTCCTCCTCAGCCTGTTTTAAAAGTAGCTTAGACCACGACCCAAACTGATCCAAAACAACTTTCTTTGCTTCTCCAGCTCGTGCTTCCTCAGGTGGATTTATATCAGGAGGTTTCAGTGGCTCACGATCTGGCTTTGTTGGTACAATAACTATCAAACCCTCGAAAGCTTGAAGCAAATTTCTTCTCAAGTCATCTTGGAATTGTTGGCTATGCAAATAAGCATTTTTTGTCCTCCTGCTTGCCTCCTGTACGTGCTCATAATCACTGCTCAGCTCAGCTTTCTTATTAGATCCTTTCCCTTCCTGCAACAACTCCCTTGTTGCTTTTCTCGCAACCTTCTGCTCATGCTTTCTCTTGATTCCATAAGAATACATGGAATATATGCTTGGTAACTGATAGATCACGTGATTTCAGAGTAAGAACACAAACCCCAACCTTCAAGCGGCTCTGATACCACTTGGTACGGCCCTGGAATGGCTGTCTCTCCCTGGATCACTTGAAGGGGGCGTGGGTGTATGACAGATGATGAAGATGGACTTTGCTAAAGAGCTATGGATTGCTCAGAAGCTGTTTTGGTACTCCTGACACACAGGGGCGTCCTGCTTGATGTCTAGGATGATTTCCACGGAAGATCAACCTCCTTAACAATGGAAAGTGTTCATTATAGAACAAAGTAACCAGATCTCCTCAGAGAAGAAACGACAGAAAAAGTTTATTGCTTGATCGAATGCCAAAAACGTGGCTACAAGTTTTTAAAGCAGAAAATAGAAAACCTAATTCTAAACCAGATTGGTTTACTCTAACCCTAATCCTAATTGAAATTGGTTTACTAAATTCTAATCCTAATCCAATTAGAAATTGGTTTATTACTCCTAATCCTATTAGAACTTGGTTTACAAAAACTGAAATTACAAATAAAGGAAATAAACCAACAAGCTGGTTCTTCTTGGCCTTGCCCTCCTTATTCATGATGATCCACGACCTTAACTGAGTATTGGAGTGTCTCCTGATGAGATTTGGATCCTCCACGTGCTGTTGTAGCAAGACATCTTCTCTTCTCTCTATCTAGAACCTCATAGATCATTCCAATGAGACCTTGAAACTGTCCATTAAGCTGCACCATGATCACTGGTATAGCTGACCCATACATTGTTTTCAAACCATTGTGTTTATGCCTGAACAGGATCGCACCACCCTAGAGAAGTTAGACAAAGTTTAAAGGATTTTCCTTTTTGCTTGGTAGGCGGAAACCCTTTTCCTTTTTACCTAGCCGATTTTTCCTTTTTGCTTTTGTCTTGCAAAACAAGCTTGATTTCATGTTCTCCTTTTTCCTTTTTGCTTGTCTTGTTACCTAGAAACCTCTTACTGGTTATATTGTTTACCTTTGTGCAGGAAGCATGGGATCCGAGTCTGAAGAAGAAGCTGAACTCGTCAGGAAGAACAAGCTTCTCATGGAGGCTATGTCGGCTCAACTTAATCAGAACATGGTAGCAACCATGACCGAGATGATGAGGACCAACCTCAATGACATCCGGAGAGAGCTCAGGGAAGAAGTCAGAAGAGCTACTAGTCAAGTTCCAAACCGAGAGACTAGGAGAGAAGAGAGATCTCATGCAACTCGCCAAGAGCATGCTGGTTATGAGGAGACTGACAATGAGTATGAACACCTCAGTTCATCCTCAAGACAAAGCCAAAGAAGACATAGGCGTGTCCAAGAAAGAAGGATGAACCAGGGAGATGAGCTTGCTGGTTTGAAGATAAAGATACCCCCATTCCATGGCAAAGCTGATCCGGATGCCTACCTTGAGTGGGAGAAGAAGATTGAGTTAGTCTTTCAGAGTAAGCAGTACACAAACCACAAGAAGATTCAGATTGCTGCCACTGATTTCTATGACTATGCTCTAAGTTGGTGGGATCAGTACATCACAACTCGTAGGAGGAATGGAGAAGAACCAGTAGAGACTTGGACAGAGATGAAGTCTATCATGCGCAAGAGGTTTGTTCCAAGTCATTACCACAGAGACTTGCACCACCGGCTCAGGAAACTTACCCAAGGTTCAAGATCAGTGGAGGAGTATTCCCAGGAGATGGAGTTGCTCATGCTAAGAGCTAGCATATCAGAAGATAGAGAAGCAACCATGTCAAGGTTCCTGTGTGGTTTAAACCGAGAGATACAAGACAATGTTGAGATGCAACATTATGTAGAGCTTGAAGAGATGCTACACAAGGCTATTCTTGTGGAGAAACAGCTCAAGAGGAAGGGACATTCACGCAACCTCTATGGCTCTAACCGGTTACACAACACCAAGGAAGGGAAGTCACCTTACCCTAAGGAGTCTAAACCGTTCCAGAAGGACAACAAGTCCTATCCTAGAGAAGAAACCAAACCAAGCAGTGCTCTTGACAAGGGCAAAGGCAAGGTTGAAGCTTCTAGTTCCAGAGCTCGTGATGTCAAGTGTTTCAAGTGCCAAGGAAGAGGTCATTATGCCAATGAATGTACCAACAAGAGAGTCATGATCGTGCTGGAAGATGGAGAGTATGCCTCAGAAGATGACAACACCGAGTCTGACCAAGAATACACTGAAGAAGAACATGAAGAAGGACCAGTCCAGGGGAAGCTTTTAGTAGCAAGAAGGCTTCTAAGCTTGCAAAACAAGGCTGAGGAGTTAGAGCAACGTGAGAACCTATTCTACTCCCGGTGCTTGGTCCAAGGGAAAGTGTGCAGCCTCATTGTTGATGGAGGTAGTTGTGTGAATGCTGCGAGTGAAACCATGGTCAAGAAGTTGGGATTGAAGGTGCAGAAGCATCCCAAACCTTACCGGCTACAATGGCTGAATGAAGAAGGCACCATGAAGGTTTCAAGTCAAGTCCTCATTCCCTTAGCCATTGGGAGATATGAAGATGAAGTCTTGTGTGATGTGTTGCCTATGGAAGCTGGTCACATACTTCTTGGAAGACCTTGGCTATCTGATCGCCGAGTTATCCATGATGGCTTCACCAACAAGCATTCCTTTGAGTTAAAGGGACGAAAGACCATCCTGGTTCCCTTGACACCTAAGGAAGTTCAACAAGATCAGATTCAACTCCAAAAGAAGAAGGAGATTGACCTAAAACCGGCTGGAACTAAGCAGCCAAACTTCTATGCTAACATGGGTTATATCAAAAGAACTTTCTACTTTAAACAATCTGCTATCTTACTTGTGTTTAAAGAAACTCTTTTGAACTTAACAGATTCTACACCGGTGTATCCGAGTGAAATGGTTTCTCTTTTGTAGGATTTTCAAGATGTATTTACAGAAGACAATCCCATTGGTTTACCACCTTTGAGAGGGATTGAGCACCAGATAGACTTTGTTCCAGGATCTACACTTCCAAACCGTCCAGCATACAGAACCAACCCGGTTGAGACCAAGGAGTTGCAAAGACAATTAGAAGAACTCATGGAGAAGGGCTATATCCGAGAGAGTTTGAGCCCATGTGCTGTACCAGTGCTCCTAGTGCCTAACAAGGATGGTACATGGCGTATGTGTGTTGATTGTAGATCAATCAACAACATCACAGTGAAGTATCGCCACCCTATCCGTAGACTTGATGATATTCTTGATGAATTACATGGTTCTTGCATCTTTTCTAAGATAGATTTAATAAGTGGTTATCATCAGATTAGGATGAAAGAAGGAGATGAATGGAAAACTGCATTCAAAACTAAACATGGATTATATGAGTGGTTAGTCATGCCATTTGGATTAACCAATGCACCTAGTACATTCATGAGATTAATGAATCATGGTCTTAGATCATTTATAGGAATTTCTGTTGTAGTATAGTTTGATGACATCTTAGTATATAGCAAGAACTTAAAAGAGCATCTAGAACATCTTAGGGCTGTCCTGAATGTTTTAAGGAATGAAAAGCTTTATGCCAACTTGAAGAAGTGCACCTTTTGCACGGATAATGTGGTTTTCCTAGGCTTTGTTGTGAGTGCAGATTCAGTTAAGGTCGATGAGGAAAAGATCAAAGCCATCAAAGACTGGCCGAGTCCAACCACAGTAGGAGAAGTGAGGAGTTTCCATGGGCTTGCTGGGTTCTATAGGCGATTTGTGAGAGACTTCAACACCATTGCAGCTCCCTTGACTGAAGTGATAAAGAAGGATGTCGGATTTAAATGGGGAGAAGCACAAGAGAAGGCTTTCCAGAGCCTAAAAGAGAAGCTTACTCAATCACCTCTTCTTATGCTTCATGACTTTACCAAAACGTTTGAAATAGAATGTGATGCCTCAGGAATTGGAATTGGTGCTGTGTTGATGCATGATAGGAAACCTATAGCCTACTTCAGTGAGAAGCTTGGAGGAGCCACTCTCAACTATGCAACCTATGACAAAGAACTCTATGCCTTGGTGAGGGCATTACATGTGAGAAAATCAGAGTCTAGGTCGTGTGTGTGATGAACAAGCCCTTTAGGGCGAAATAAGAGCTTGAACTGATATGAGAAAGGTCTGATGAAGAACAATATGAACTTGGAATAGAAGCAGAGATATAGAGAGATTAAGAGAGATTAAAAGATTATAGACTAAGAAAGGGAGAGATTAAGGGTTTCTAAACCAAGAACACACTTTGAATATAATGAAGGAGAGGGGAAATCCCCCTTATTCTCTTAGGAGTTACAAATCGCCAATGAGGCATATAAATAGCTTTACAAGTTTCTGGAAAACCATAAAGCTAAGGATAAGACTTGAAGGGTGGATATCTTCTGGTTTGAATTGGATGGTGAGGATTCATTCTCGTGGCTGAGGCAAGCTGAGTGGTGCCCTAAAGTACTTGGCTAAGAATGCTCCAACAACTCCTCTGTATCTGCCCACTTCTATGGCCAGATACATAGTCAAGGCTGCTCTTCCTTTCCAGCAAGAGCCAGCCTGTCGTGGACCACAACCATGCGCCAGCACACTCTTTTGTCTTCTTCTCTTAAAGGTTTGTCTTCTTCTCTTAAGCTTTTGTCTTCTTCTCTTAAAGATCAGAAGCTTGTCTCTTAGTCCCGGACTTTGCACGGGCCGTACCATTTCGCCTTATTTTTTCACAAACTCCCCAAACATATTTAAAGCCATAATGAGACATCTTTGGGTCGCCCTATTTTTGCACGGTCTATACCTTGCCCTATTTTTGCACGGTCCGTACGTCGCCCTATTTTTGCACGGTCCGTACCTCGCCCTATTTTTGCACAAGTCTCAAATCTTCTCAAATGGTTGAATGTGAAAGTTTCGGGTCGATCTGGTCCGTACGGTCCGAGTACATCCGTCCGTACCAAATCCGTATGGCCTCGCCCTAACTTTGCACATTCTCCTATTTTCTCCTTAACAGCCTTCTAAGTCCCTCCTGGACTTGGCCCTATCTTTGCACAACCTTCAGAGCACTTCTAAACACCTTTAGACACTTCTAATGCCTTGTAGAGAATCTCCGGAGGTTTCACCCTAACTTTGCACCAGACCCAAACTCATCTCAACTCTTCCTTTGGCTCCACTTCTTTCTTCAAGTTAACACTCCCCCTCAAGCTTGACTTTAGAGATCCTAAGTCAAGCTTGGAACTTGAAGAACTCCCTCATTAAAAACCTTATGAGAAAACCCTCATAAGGAAAAGAGTAGAGCCTTCAAGGCCTAGGGATTGGCCAGTGGGTCTTTGGTGTTCTCATCAGTGTGATGGACACCAAAGACCCTGGATCATGGCCTAACCGTGATGTGCAACTCATTGGCTTCATTGCACATCACCAACTCCTTCTCGGAACTCTTCTTTGGGGCTGGCTTGTGTCTTCCCTTCTCTCATGGCTTCTTGGCTTCTCCATCAGATCAGATCACACGCCTAGCTTCTTCTTGTCTTCTTGAGTATCCAAGTAAGGTACCTGATACATCATTCTACAAGTGTATCAGTTCTCAAGAGATAAACCTATCATGAATATATAAAGAGATAAGATCAGGTTTACTCCCTTGTTTAGATGGTGAGGAGTGGCTGCTCTGAACCGCCATTTGAATCCTCACTGACTGAGCTTCACAGCTCCTTCTCTTATCATGCAAGCTCATCCACACTCCCCCTCAAGCTTGAGACCGAGTATAGAGAAGGTCCAAGCTTGAATGGTGAGCGCATGTTAACTCCATGATAAGCCTTGTGGAGGGCACCACAATCTTCTTCAGACTTGATGCTTGATCTCCACTCCATTACCATTGCATAGAGGAGATACCTCAGTCCACTTAACAAGCACTCCTCACATAGCTTGTTGAGTGACCTTCTTCTTCCCTCACTACGGCTTGATCTCTTATAGATCAGCATGCAAGGTCCTTGAGTAACACAGGTCTTTGAGCTACAGGATCATCAGGTGGCTCACTTTGCTCCCCTCCTCAAGCTTGGATCGGTTATGTGTCCAATCTGGAAGTGAGCCTCAATGAGCCTTAAGATCAGGAGCGCAACATCTCATGGACTGCGCATTCAACCACTGATCAACCCTCCCCTTTAAACTCCAATGCCTTCTGATCATCAGTCTCCTCCAGACTTAAGTGATGATCACTTCCTTAGTGTATCCACATACACTCCAGCAACCATTTCCAATGGGATTAGTCTTCCTCTTTCACTCGGATGTATGGTGAACCAAGAGCACATCTTGTGAACCTGAAACAACACTCAAACTCCAGCAAAGATAAGACACAATGCATTGGCTTTTGCCAATGTCTCACTAGCTTTTCACTTAGATGGCCTCTTATTACATTAAGATCCATCTAATGCAAGCTTTCCATTCTCTAAACACTAAGCATGATCCGGCCAAGATACACTACTAAGCATTTAGGCAAACAACCCTGCCTTAACCGCATTCATAGACATGAGTCTTGAAGCATCAACCTTAAGGCAGCAACAAAACAACAAGCATTAATCTTCAATCAGTTTTCTACTCATGAATGCAAACAGGTTCAGATATTACCATCTAACATCCTAGTAAGCATCATTTAGAACTGAGATTAAGCATTACTAACATCACTCAACATCAGATAAAGCAGTACCTTAGGCGATTTCAGTTTATGAGAGTTAACAGGATTAAGAACAACATCTAACATCCTAACACAACTCATAACAGAACCGGGGCAAAGCATTTCATTTCTCAACATCAAACAAGACTCAAGAGCATCCTGGGATTAACCTAGACAATACCATCTAGCAGTTTCAAATCATTTCCCACGGATTCAACAGAACACAACACAACAACCAGATATCATCACAAGCTCATATCAAGAGAGTTAGGATTAGCTTACAACCAAGGAATCTGAGCTGATTCCTTGAGCCTCCTTGGTTACAGGTCATGACTCTGGTGGGTAAGAGAGCTGGATCGTCACCCAACACCTTCTCCTTGTGGTCAAGACCTTCTCCTTGAAACCCATAACTCAAAAAGACTCCACCTTTCTTCACCTTCCAAGTCGCCAGCTTCAGGAACAATGAGAAAGCTTTCTTCTTGAAAGGTTTCATCTTTGACCTGAGTTGAGACTCGCCTTTAATGGACATGAGAGAAGAGGAGAGGCCATTAGAAACCGCCATGACTTCAGATATCATCTTCTGGATGGAACAAAACCGGATGGACAGGTCTTCTATGGCTTGGATCTGAGATGAGGCAGGACTTGTGATGGATTTGCGGAAGGAACAACCAGGTTCTGATGAACCAGGCTCTGATACCATGTGAGAAAATCAGAGTCTAGGTCGTGTGTGTGATGAACAAGCCCTTTAGGGCGAAATAAGAGCTTGAACTGATATGAGAAAGGTCTAATGAAGAACAGTATGAACTTGTAATAGAAGCAGAGATTTAGAGAGATTAAGAGATTAAGAGATTATAGACTAAGAAAGGGAGAGATTAAGGGTTTCTAAACCAAGAACACACTTTGAATATAATGAAGGATAGGGGAAATCCCCCTTACTCTCTTAGGATTTACAAATCGCCAATGAGGCATATAAATAGCTTTACAAGTTTCTGGAAAACCCTAAAGCTAAGGATAAGACTTGAAGGGTGGAGATCTTCTGGTTTGAATTGGATGGTGAGGATTCATTCTCGTGGCTGAGGCAAGCTGAGTGGTGCCCTAAAGTACTTGGCTAAGAATGCTCCAACAACTCCTCTGTATCTGCCCACTTCTATGGCCAGATACATAGTCAAGGCTGCTCTTCCTTTCCAGCAAGAGCCAGCCTGTCGTGGACCACAACCATGCGCCAGCACACTCTTTTGTCTTCTTCTCTTAAAGGTTTGTCTTCTTCTCTTAAGCTTTTGTCTTCTTCTCTTAAAGATCAGAAGCTTGTCTCTTAGTCCCGGACTTTGCACGGGCCGTACCAATTCGCCCAATTTTTGCACAAACTCCCCAAATATCTTTAAAGCCATAATGAGACATCTTTGGGTCGCCCTATTTTTGCACGGTCCGTACCTTGCCCTATTTTTGCACGGTCCGTACCTCGCCCTATTTTTGCACGGTCCGTACCTCGCCCTATTTTTGCACAAGTCTCAAATCTTCTCAAATGGTTGAATGTGAAAGTTTCGGGTCGATCTGGTCCGTACGGATCCGTACGGTCCGAGTACACCCGTCCGTACCAAATCCGTATGGCCTCGCCCTAACTTTGCACATTCTCCTATTTTCTCCTTAACAGCCTTCTAAGTCCCTCCTGGACTTGGCCCTATCTTTGCACAACCTTCATAGCACTGCTAAACACCTTTAGACACTTCTAATGCCTTGTAGACAATCTCCGGAAGTTTCACCCTAACTTTGCACCAGACCCAAACTCATCTCAACTCTTCCTTTGGCTCCACTTATTTCTTCAAGTCAACACTCCCCCTCAACCTTGACTTTAGAGATCCTAAGTCAAGCTTGGAACCTTGAAGAACTCCCTCATTAAAGACCTTATGAGAAAACCCTCATAAGGAAAAGAGTAGAGCCTTCAAGGCCTAGGGATTGGCCAGTCGGTCTTTGGTGTTCTTTATCAGTGTGATGGACACCAAAGACCCTGGATCATGGCCTAACCGTGATGTGCAACTCATTGGCTTCATTGCACATCACCAACTCCTTCTTAGAACTCTTCTTTGGGGCTGGCTTGTGTCTTCCCTTCTCTCATGGCTTCTTGCCTTCTCCATCAGGTCAGATCACACGCCTAGCTTCTTCTTGTCTTCTTGAGTATCCAAGTAAGGTACCTGATACATCATTCTACAAGTGTATCAGTTCTCAAGAGATAAACCTATCATGAATATATAAAGAGATAAGATCAGGTTTACTCCCTTGTTTAGATGGTGAGGAGTGGCTGCTCTGAACTGCCACTTGAATCCTCACTGACTGAGCTTCACAGCTCCTTCTCTTATCATGCAAGCTCATCCACATTACAAACGTGGCAACATTACTTGTGGCCCAAGGAGTTTGTCATACACACTGATCATGAGTCCCTAAAGTATCTAAAAGGGCAGAGTAAGCTTAGCAAGAGACACGCAAGGTGGGTTGAGTTCATTGAGACCTTCCCATACGTGATCAAATATAAACAAGGTAAGGAGAACATAGTTGCTGATGCACTATCTCGGAGGTATGTTCTCTTGACCAGATAAAGGATATGTTACTTGGGTTTGAGCAGATAAAGGATATGTATGATGTTGACCATGATTTCAACGAAGCTTATGCTTCTTGTGAGACGTTTTCTGCATGGCATTACTTTAGACAAGAAGGCTTCTTGTTTTATGACAATAGATTGTGTGTGCCTAACTGCTCTTTGAGAGATCTTTTTGTCAGGGAATCCCATGGGGGCAGTCTAATGGGACACTTTGGGATTACCAAGACCTTAAAAGTTTTGCAGGATCACTTCTATTGGCCGCATATGAAGAGAGATGTGGAGAGAATCTGTGGGAGGTGTGCTACTTGCAAGCATGCCAAGTCCCAAGTCCAATCCCAGGGTTTGTATACTCCTTTACCCATTCCACACCATCCCTGGAACGACGTTTCCATGGACTTTATTGTTGGATTACCTAGGACTAGAACCGGCAAGGATTCAATCTTTGTTGTTGTTGATAGGTTCTCTAAGATGGCACATTTCATAGCATGTCATAAAACTGATGATGCATTGCACGTTGCTAACCTGTTCTTTAAAGAAGTTGTTTGTTTACATGGCATGCTTAGAAATATAGTTTCTGATAGGGACACTAAGTTTCTTAGTTACTTCTGGAAGACACTTTGGTCTAAGCTAGGCACTAAACTGTTGTTTTCTACTACATGTCATCCAGAAACTGATGGACAAACTGAAGTAGTCAATAGAACTCTAGGAACACTCCTGCGTGCATTCATTAGAAAGAACTTAAGAACATGGGAAGAATACTTACCACATTGTGAATTTGCATACAATCATGCTATGCATTTTGCCTCTAAGTATTCACCTTTTGAAATTGTTTATGGGTTCGATTCAACCTCTCCTTTGGATCTAATGCCTTTACCTGAGTGTGAAAGGATCATTCTAGATGGCAAGAAGAAAGCAGAGATGGTCCAACGGATCCATGAGAAGGCTAGACAAAATATTGAGCAGAAAACCAAGCTTTATGAGAAGCAAGCCAACAAGGGGAAACGTGTTAGAACCTTTGAAGTAGGTGACCAAGTTTGGTTGCACCTAAGGAAGGATAGGTTCCCCAACGAGAGGAAGTCCAAGCTGATGCGAAGGGTTGATGTACCCTTCGAGATCATCCACAAGATCAATGACAATGCCTACAAACTTGATCTCCAAGGTAAGTATGATGTATCAAATAGCTTCAATATCACTGACTTGGCTCCTTTTGCTGTAGATGAACCTGATTTGAGGACAAATCCTTTTCAAGAGGGAGGGGATGATGTATTCATGGACCGGATCACTATGGAGAACAAGGAGAGTGTAGATGAGCCACATGAAGCCACATTGCACCAGCAGCCTGGTGATGATGCTCTAGCCATTCCTGAAGGTCCCATGACTCGTTCCAGAGTCAAGAAGCTTAAAGAGAATGTTGTTGGATTACTCACTTCACATCCACAACAAGAAAGTCTTGGACAAGGTCTGATCCGAGATGTCTTGATCACCATTCAAGCCATCTCTACATCAAGCTGAGTTAGTGTCTAGGCAAGACATGGGGTGCGTGCTCTTTTCCTTGCTTTTGGTTTTGTCCCACGAGGATTTCCGGAGGAAGGTTTTTAACAAGGCCACAACTTGTCTTCACATCACTTAGGCTCTATCTCGGTCCAAGACTAAAGAAGTTTACATTTTATTTCATTTTAAAGCTTATGTTATCTTTAAACTATAGTTTTCCTTTTTACTTATTTCCGAAACCCTAGAGAGCATGTTCTCTGGTTTCTCCTTATTTAAACGGGTCTCTAAACCCTATTGTACTGAAGCATCTTTTAATCAACGAGTTTTCTTTTTCTCTTGACGGCTCTCTCTCTCTAGAATAGTTGTCGAGTTTCTTCTGGTGTGTAGTATCCAGGAACCTAAGGGTGTTTGCTTGGTGTGTCATATCCGAGTTATTGATCTAGGAGTATCAAGAGAGCCTATCATCCCTCTTGTGTCACCAATCGTTCCACAACCTTGAAGAACTTGAGTCTCTGATTCGTTCTTGCAAGGATCTATCCATCCCCATCAACCAAAGAGCATCCTAGGGACGCATCAATCTCCCCAAAACTTCTTAGGTACATTAGTATGAAACATTATGCTCCTGGCTACTTCCATCAGGTGTCTATTCTTCCTTTTTGCCACACCATTTTTCTGAGGTGTGTAAGGGCAGCTGGTTTGGTGTATGATTCCATGTGTGGCTAGATGTTGTTTGAAGGCTGTGCTAGTGTATTCACCACCATTATCTGATCTAAGAATCTTGATCTTAACATTGAAATGGTTAGTGACATAGTTTTGAAAAATTTTAAATGCTTCTAGCACCCTATCTTTTGATTGAAACAAGGTGATCCATGTGTACTTAGATTTCTCATCTATAAATGTCACAAAGTACCTATGTTGTTCTCTAGATGCACAAGGGGCAGTCCACATATCAGAATGTATTAAATCAAAACAGTGTCATAGATAGTCTTTGATTTAGGAAACACACTTCTACAATGTTTTCCTAGAATGCAAGCTTCACAATCACTTTTAAAAGAGATACTAGGCAACAGGATGTTTAAGGCTCTAGAATGAGGATGTCCTAATCTAGCATGCCACAATACATCTTTAGGGAACTCGGAAATAGCATTAAAAACAGAAGATAATTCAGCAGCTGGTCTTGTGTCCTCAAGCAAGTACAAGTCTCCCTTGGTCACACCTTTGCCAAGCAACTTACTAGACTCAATATCCTGAAAGTAAACTTCATTAGGAGTGAAAGTAACATGGCAGTTTAAATCATTTGTGGCCTTTTTAACAAAAACCAAGTTTGATGCAAAGGTTGGCATATAGAAAGCCATAGATTATTTGTCAAACAGATTCAAATCATCTATTCCTCTTATTGGAATTTTATCACCATTTGCTATCATCACATTTCCTAAGGCTGGTTTCACATTTTTAATCAAGTGGGGATCACTAATCATATGATGTGAGGCACCAGAGTCTATTACCAATGGTCTAGCAAGTTTTAAATCACTCATTGTACTATAATCAGTGTGAGATGCATTAAGAGAGAAGCCAAGAGTTTTAGGGATACCAGATTCTTTCAAGGCCTTGATGAGAGCATCTAGATCAGATCTCTTGATAGTATCTGATGTGATCATGGACCAGAACACTAAGGAGAACAAGGAGGGACTAGATGAGCCACATGAAGCCACATTGCACCAGCAGCCTGGTGATGATGCTCTAGCGATTCCTGAAGGTCCCATGACTCGTTCCGGAGTCAAGAAACTTAAAGAGACTATTGTAGGATTACTCACTTCACATCCACAACAAGAAGAAAGTCTTGGACAAGGTTTGATCCGAGTGTCTTGATCACCATTCAAGCCATCTCTACATCAAGCTGAGTTAGTGTCTAGGCAAGACATTTAGTGTGTGCTCTTTTCCTTGCTTTTGGTTTTGTCCCACGAGGTTTTCCGGAGGAAGGTTTTAAACGAGGCCATGACTTGTCTTACAAATCACTTAGGCTCTATCTCGGCCCAAGACTATTTTTGTGGAACAACAGCTCAAGAGGAAGGGACATTCACGCAATCACTATGGCTCTAACCAGTTACACAACACCAAGGAAGAGAAGTCATCCTATCCTAAGGAGTCCAAACCGTTCCAGAAGGACAACAAGTCCTACCCGAGGGAAGAAACCAAACCAAGCAGTGCTCTTGACAAGGGCAAAGGCAAGGTTGAGGCTTTTAGTTCCAGAGCTCGCGATGTCAAGTGCTTCAATTGCCAAGGTCGAGGTCATTATGGAAATGAGTGTACCAACAAGAGAGTCATGATCTTGCTGGAAGATGGTGAGTATGCCTCAGAAGATGACAACATCGAGTCTGACCAAAAAGAGAGTGAAGAGGAGCATGAAGAAGGACCATTCAAGGGGAAGCTCCTAGTGGCAAGAAGGCTTCTAATCTTGCAAACCAAGACTGAGGAGCTAGAGTAATGAGAGAACCTATTCTATACCCGGTGCTTGGTCCAAGGGAAAGTATGCAGCCTCATAGTTGATGGAGGCAGTTTTGTGAATGCTGCTAGTGAGACAATGGTCAAGAAGTTGGGATTGAAGGTTCAGAAGCATCCCAAACCTTACCGGCTACAATGGCTGAATGAAAAAGGCACCATGAAGGTTTCAAGTCAAGTGCTCATTCCTTTAGCCATAGGAAGATATGAAGATGAAATCTTGTGTGATGTGTTGCCTATGGAAGCTGCTCACATACTTCTTGGGAGACCTTGGCAATCTGATCGCCGAGTTATCCATGATGGCTTCACCAACAAGCACTCCTTTGAGTTCAAGGGCCGCAAGACTGTCCTGGTTCCCTTGACACCTAAGGAAGTTCAACAAGATCAGATTCAACTCCAAAAGAAGAAGGAGATTGATCTTAAACCGGCTGGAACTAAGCAGCCAAACAAAAGAACTCTTTACTCTAAACAATCTGCTATCTTACTTGTGTTTAAAGAAGCTCTTTTGAACTTAACAGATTCTACACCGGTGTATCCGAGTGAAATGGTTTCTCTTTTGCAGGAGTTTCAAGATGTATTTCCAGAGGACAATCCCATTGGTTTACCCCCTTTGCGAGGGATTGAGCCCCATATAGACTTTGTTCCAGGATCTACACTTCCAAACTGTCCAGCATACAGAACCAACCCGGTTGTGATGCGCCCCTAGGATGCTCTTTAGTTGATAGGGATGGATAGATCCTTGCAAGAACGAATCAGAGACTCAAGTTCTTCAAGGTTGTGGATCGATTGGTGACACAAGAGGGATGATAAGATCTCTTGATACTCCTAGATGAATAGCTCGGATATGACACACCAAGTAAACACCCTTAGGTTCGTAGATATTACACACCAGAAGGACTCGACAACTTTTAGAGAGAGAGCCATCAAGAGAGAAAGAAAACTCATTGAATGATTATTGCTTAAGTACAATAGGGTTAGGAGACCCCCTTTAAATAAAAGGAAACCAGAGAACAGGCTCTCTAGGGTTTCGAAAATAGTAAAAAGGAAAACTGTAGTTTAAAGATAACATAAGCTTTAAAATGTAATAAAATGTAAACTTCTGCTAGTCTTGGGCCGAGATAGAGCCTAAGTGATGTGTAAGACAAGTTGTGTCCTCGTTAAAAACCTTCCCCTGGAAAACCTCGTGGGACAAAACCAAAATCAAGGAAAAGAGCACGCACCAAGTGTCTTGCCTAGACACTAATGTTAACTTGAAGAGATGACAATGAATGAGTTAAGAGATGAGATGGAGTGAAAGAAGATTGATGGTGTGAAGGATCTTGTGCAAAGGAGTATGGAGAAGGCTGTGGCCAGCTTTTGAGTGTGCAAGAGACTGAGGAACATCAAGGAGAAGTCTAAGAAAGACCTTGGGCAGCTTTGGTGAAGAGTAGGGATCAAATGGGCTATGTTTGGGTGAGTTGTACGGATGGCCGTACGGCCGTACGGATTGTACGGACCGTACGGATCCGTACGGACCAAACTCGACCCAGAAACATTTAGACTCGACCATTTGATCATTGAAGATGAGTTTGAGGCTTGGGAAGGTTAGGGCACATCAAGGGATCCTAAAATGACCAAGACTTGTAACCCAAGGCAACATCAAAGCGTGTGAGGCAAGAAAGGTTTAGGGTTGAAGTGAAGATCAAAGACTTGGGTGTAAAGAAAGGGTTTACGCGACCAAAGCAAGATGCCTTTGGTATATTCGACCAAGGGGAGCTTGTGCTGAGGTTTGGATAAGGTTATCCACTTCCCATAAAGCAAAGGAAGAACCTTATCCATAACCTTATCCACTCCCAAAAGCAAAGGAAGAGCACCAGCTATGGACAGCCTGTCCAAGCATGTGTGCATTCTCAGCCTAGTATTTTGAATTAGTCTTGTTGACCTCACATGCTTAGGTTTAGACCAGAAACTCCTCTCCTCTCTATATATACTGTCTCTTGTCGAGTGTAATCAATTAAGGGAGTAAGGGGGATTTCCCCTCTCTAGTTCTAAATGAAAAGCTTAGTGTTCTTGAGTTAGAATACTTCTTAGTCTACCCCTTTCTATTCTCTCAAATCTCTCTAAGTCTCCTTTAGTCTCTGATTCTTATTCAAGTAAACACAAGCAAAACCAGAACCCTTTCTCTTCATCTTCACGAGTTCATATCAGCCTTAAAGGCTTGTTCATCACACACAAACCCAGATCCTTATACTCTGGTGAAAATCCAACATGGTATCAGAGCCAGGTTCATCAGAACTTGGTGTCTAGCTTCCGCAAAGATCAAGGCTTTCTCTCCTGCCATCAAAACCCAGAAAGGAGCTTCCTTCCCAGCCGGTTCATCCTCTACAAGAAGGTGTTCATCCATAAACCCAGAAGCTGTTCTTGAAGTCCCATACTCTCTCATACCGTCCAGAAGAAGGGGAGGCCTCGGATCCAGGAGTTATGGAGTGGATTAGCTACCCTCTTCATCTAATCAAGTCCAAGCCGTGTTCTTATTCAAAGACCAGGAAGAAAGGTGAAAGCTTTCACCTTGTTACTGGTGGGGGCGACCAAAGTATGAAGAAAGGTGGGGACTTTAAAACACTCAACCATTCGAAACGAGTCATCTAAACTTCCTGGAATAGATTCTAAACTTCATATCTAGCAATCTTAAACACATCCTCAGGTCTCAAACACATCACACAACACATTCAGTTCATAAAATATCAAGCTTTATAACAAGGGACAGTAGGTTCTTCCAAACAAGGAACTAGTGTTAGTTCCTTGAACACCTTTGATTCATGGCAAGATCAGGAGCTCTTGGTTGCATACATGAATAGAAACTGATTAAAGTGAAGCATTTGGGTCTGGTGTTTGGAAATGGCATTGATGCTTAGTCTCTGTTCTAATGAATGTCTTGCTAGGATGATAGATAGTTGTATCTAATCCGGATTGCATTCACGAAGTAAGTAGGTTAAGGCTGTTGCATACTCTAGTCATTTTGGCTGCCTTAAGGTTGAGACACCTAGACTGATGTCTAAGGGTCGTTTAAGGCAGGGAATGGTTGCCTAAGTGCTTTGTGATAGCATTTAGAGAGTGGTAAGCTTGCATTAGATGGATCTCAATGATAATGAGATGCTGTCTAAGTGCAAAGCTTGTGACATTGGTGATCAAACTTGATGATTAGTCAAGGTTTGATCCCAATGCAAGTGTGTCTTACCTTGCTTGGAGTTTCAGTGTTGTTTCAGGTTCACATGGAGTGTCTCTTGTTCAACACCAATCCGGAACAAGAGGAAGGCTTGGTCCATTGTGTGGAGCAATGGGAAGGTTCTTGGTGTAGTAGCCGGTTATAAGAAGTGCAGACCATGAAGGTTGTTGAGCTCCTGGTTCAAGGCACACAAGAACGAGAAGGTCATCACTAAAGCTTGAGGAGGCCGGTGACCTGAAGGGTACTTGAAGCTGAAGACATGGAGGTGGACCAGTGGTTTAAGTGCAGCTGTTGGGGTGGTGTGCTCCTGGTTTGGATGCTGATTCAGGCTCACTTTCAAGCCTAAACCTAGACTCAATTCAAGCTTGAGGTGGGGACTTGAGTGAGCTACCTGATGATCTAAGTTCAAGACCTGGTTCCTCCTCACCATTGCACCAGGAATAGAAGATGGAGCCATCCGGGTTTAGACATTGGCGAGTCTAGACAAGAGAGTGGTCAGAGCACTCTTGGTTGTGTGAAGAAGAAGGTTACTCTAAAATGCGGCTTCTGGAGTGAGGTTGTTGAAGAGATAACTGAGGTATCTTCCAGCATTCCATTCAAGGTGGCGAGATCAGAAAAGAGTGGGCAGTGGTGTGTTGATCAAGATCATGAAGCAATCCTTCCAAGCTTGACTTGTTCCACATGGTCAAGCTTGAGGGGGAGTATTGAGAAGCTTCAGTGATCTGTGAAGATGGAGCCCTTGGTGGTTATTCAAGAAGAAGAAGCAACCAAGGCAGAGAATGAAGATGGTACTCAAGGGAGTTTGTATCTTGGTAATCTGAGCACTTAACCCAACAAGAAGTTGGGTGAAAGGGGGAGAGACCAAGATCAGTATGAGATGAGCTAGATGAGCTCAAGAAGAGGTAGTGGTGTGCAATCAGAGTCGGTCCAGACTTGCACCACAGTGAGGGCCATGATCCAGAGTTCTTTGTGTCCACCACACTGGTTGAGACACAAAGAACTCACTGGCCAATCCCTAGGCCTTGGAGATCTTACTCTTTTCCTTATCAAGGTTTAACCCAAAAGGGTTTTCTTTGATAAGGTTTTTAATGAGGAGACTCTTCAAGGTCCCAAGCTTGACTTAGGATCACTAGAGTCAAGCTTGAGGGGGAGTGTTAACTTGAAGAGATGACAATGAATGAGTTAAGAGATGAGATGGAGTGAAAGAAGATTGATGGTGTGAAGGATCTTGTGCAAACGAGTATGGAGAAGGCTGTGGACAGCTTCTGAGTGTGCAAGAGACTGAGGAACATCAAGGAGAAGTCTAAGAAAGACCTTGGGAAGCTTTGGTGAAGAGTAGGGATCAAATGGGCTATGTTTGGGTGAGTTGTACGGATGGCCGTACGGCCGTACGGATTGTACGGACCGTACGGATCCGTACGGACCAAACTCGACCCAGAAACATTTAGACTCGACCATTTGATCATTGAAGATGAGTTTGAGGCTTGGGAAGGTTAGGGCACATCAAGGGATCCTAAAATGACCAAGACTTGTAACCCAAGGCAACATCAAAGCGTGTGAGGCAAGAAAGGTTTAGGGTTGAAGTGAAGATCAAAGACTTGGGTGTAAAGAAAGGGTTTAGGCGACCAAAGGAAGATGCCTTTGGTATATTCGGCCAAGGGGAGCTCGTGCTGAGGTTTGGATAAGGTTATCCACTTCCCATAAAGCAAAGGAAGAACCTTATCCATAACCTTATCCACTCCCAAAAGCAAAGGAAGAGCACCAGCTATGGACAGCCTGTCCAAGCATGTGTGCATTCTCAGCCTAGTATTTTGAATTAGTCTTGTTGACCTCACATGCTTAGGTTTAGACCAGAAACTCCTCTCCTCTCTACATATACTGTCTCTTGTCGAGTGTAATTAGTTAAGGGAGTAAGGGGATTTCCCCTCTCCACTTCTAAATGAAAAGCTTAGTGTTCTTGAGTTAGAATCCTTCTTAGTCTACCCCTTTCTATTCTCTCAAATCTCTCTAAGTCTCCTTTAGTCTCTGATTCTTATTCAAGTAAACACAATCAAAACCAGAACCCTTTCTCTTCATCTTCACGAGTTCATATCAGCCTTAAAGGCTTGTTCATCACACACAAACCCAGATCCTTATACTATGGTGAAAATCCAACAACTAACTCAGCTTGATGTAGAGATGGCTTGAATGGTGATCAAGACATCTCGGATCAAACCCTGTCCAAGACTCTCTTCTTGTTGTGGAAGTGAATTGAGTTATCCAATAACATTCTCTTTAAGTTTCTTGACTCTGGAATGAGTCATGGGACCTTCTGGAATGGCTAGAGCTTCATCACCAGGCTGCTGGTGCAATGTGGCTTCATGTGGTTCATCTAGACCCTCCTTGTTCTCCTTAGTGATCCAGTCCATGATCACATCATCCCCTCCCTCTTGAAAAGGATTTGTCCTCAAATCAGGTTCATCTACAGCAAAAGGAGCCAAGTCAGGGATATTGAAGCTATTTGATACATCATACTTACCTTGGAGATCCAGTTTGTAGGCATTGTCATTTATCTTGTGGATGATCTCGAAGGGTCCATCAACCCTTGGCATCAGCTTGGACTTCCTCTCGTTGGGGAACCTATCCTTCCTCAGGTGCAACCAAACTTGGTCACCTACTTCAAAGGTGCTCACACGTCTCCCCTTATTGGCTTGCTTCTCATAAAGCTTGGTTTTCTGCTCAATGTTTTTACTAGCCTTCTCATGGATTCGTTGGACCATCTCTACTTTCTCCTTACCATCTAGACTGATCCTTTCACACTCAGATAAAGGCATTAGATCCAAAGGAGAGGTGGGATTGAACCCATAAACAATCTCAAAAGGTGAATACTTAGAAGCATGATTATATGCAAATTCACAGTGTGGTAAGTATTCTTCCCAAGTTCTTAAGTTCTTCCTAATGAATGCACGCAGGAGTGTTCCTAAAGTTCTATTTGTTAAACCGAATAAGAGATGGAGTTATGATCTATTAGGAAGGCTGGAAAAGACTTACGGAATGGAGAGGAAGAAGTTTGGAGGTGTCCGTACAAGGCCGTACAAGTGGTCCTTACAAGTCCGTACAAGTGGGTGAAGAAAGTTTACCTTGGACGAGAAAAGTTACCCGAGTAAGAGTAACTCGACCCAGAGTTACTCTTACTAGTTACCAAGCGAATCAAGCTTGACTGAGGCGGGCGTTGGACAGGCTGGCTCGTGCTGGAAGAGCATCTGGTCAAGATGCCAAAGGAATCTCGCATGTGAAGCACTCCAGCCACAAGTTTGAATTAGGCGCGCCTAAGACCGGTTGACTCCACATGCTTGGCGAGAAAGCTTATCCTAAACCTTTTCTTCTACCCATGGTAAACCCTTGCTTCCTCCCCTATATATTTGTAACTCCTCTCATTAATCAATTAAGCAATTTTCGAGTCTCTCTTATTTCTCTCTAGTGTTCTTAGTGTTCTTCATCTCGAAATGGTTTCTTAACCAAGTCTCAAGCTTTTAGTCTCCAAATCTCTTCTAGTCTCTCTCAAACTCTATTCTATCCGTTTATTCTCTGTTTCTACTCAATCTTTCATGGTATCAGAGCCAGGTTCTCGTAAGTATGGGTTTTGATTTCATATCTCACGAAGAACACTCAAGAACACCTTTTTCATTCCGCAAAGCTTCAAGATTGAAATGAACAAAACAACTGTGATTCCAGTGATACTTAAGGGGGGAAACTATCTCCTATGGTCTCGTGTGGTGAAGACAGCAGTGGGGAGTAAGGGTTTGTGGAACCACATCCTTGAGGGTGAGGCTCCAAAGCTCATTACTCGTGAAGGCGACAAGGAGATTGTCATATGTGATGAAGTGAAGTGGATCCAGGAAGACAACACGGTGATGTCCATCCTTCAAAGCTCTCTAGATCCGTCTATCCTAGAGGCATATAGCTACTGTGAGAAGGCAAAGGACCTGTGGTACACTCTTCAGAAGGTGTATGGTAACATCTGAAACCTTACTCGAGTGTTTGAGATCAAGCGAGCCATCAACAGTCTAGCTCAAGAAGACATGGAGTTCACAAAGCACCTTGGAAAGTTTAGAGCTTTGTGGTCTGAACTTGAGATGTTGAGGCCAAGCACAACCGATCCAGCTGAGCTTAATGAGAGAAGGGAGCAAGATAAAGTCTTTGGCTTGCTCCTGACTCTTAACTCTAGCTACAATGACCTGGTGAAACACATCTTGCGAGCAGAGAAGCTACCCACCTTAGAGGAAGTCTGCGCACAGATTCAAAAGGAGCAAGGATCGTTGGACCTATTTGGAAGAAAGGGGGAGCTTACCTTGGCTAACCAAGCTGAGGTACCTCAAGCCAACAAGGTGAATCGCTTTGAAGAAAGGAGGTTCAATGGCAACTGTGACCATTGTAAGAGACAAGGCCACAAGAAGCATCAGTGCTGGATCCTCCATCCTCACCTCAAGCCATCCAAGTTCATGAAGGACAGAGATGAAAGAGCGAATGTGAGCTATGGAGGGAGTGATCAGCAAGGAGGGGGTGGAGCCGGGCCATCCACTCGGGCACAGGAGACTGAAGGTGGTGAGAACAAAGCCCTGGTGACCTACACGGTTCAAACCAACCGCCCAAACGAGCATGAGTTCATCCGCCGATCATATATGGATGCTCTCATCAAAATGCTCAAGGAAAATGGTAACACTTTTGGTAATCTCAGGGGGTATTCTTTTGGTGCATCTAAGATTGGTAGTACTCATGATAACACTGATACTTATACTCACTCTAGGAATGCTGGTTTATCTCATAGTGCTTGTAACATGTCTACACCTTTGATAGTTGATTCAGGTGCATCTCATCATATGATTAGTGACACTAGTCTGATTAGAGATATTGAGCCTGCGCATGGACATGTTATGATAGCTAAAGGTGATAGAATTCCAATAAGGGGTATAGGCAAGCTTAAACTGTTTGATAAAGAATCTAGATGTATTTACATGCCTGAGTTTACTTCAAACTTTTTATCAGTTAAGAAATGTACTAATGACTTGCAATGCAATGTGATCTTTAGCCCTAATGACGTGAAGTTTCAGGATATTGAGAGCAGTCGGTTGATTGGGAAAGGAGTTACAAAAGGAGACCTTTACTTGCTTGAGGAGCTTACCTCTTTACCTGATCATAGTTGTTCCTTTACTTTTGTTCCTGCTTTGAATAAGAATGCTTTGTGGCATGCTAGACTAGGACATCCTCATGTTAGAGCTTTAAGCTTAATGGTTCCAGGTGTTATGTTTGAAAATAATGATTGTGAAGCTTGTATCTTAGGCAAGCATTGTAAAACTGTGTTTCAAAAGTCTTCTACTATCTATGATCACTGCTTTGATTTAATTCACTCGGATGTTTGGACTGCACCTTGCTTATCTAGGGAGAACCATAAGTACTTTGTCACATTCATAGATGAGAAGTCTAAATACACCTGGATAACCTTGATTCCATCTAAGGATAGAGTGCTTGATGCATTTAGAAATTTTCAAGCATATGTAACTAACCATTTCAATGCTAAGCTGAAAATTTTTAGATCAGATAATTGTGGGGAGTATACCAGTCAAGCCTTCAAGCAACATCTATCCAAGCATGGTATTCTTCACCAAACGAGCTGTCCTTACACCCCACAACAGAATGGAGTTGCTGAAAGGAAGAACCGGCACCTTATGGAAGTTCGCTAGGTCCATGATTTTCCAAGCTAATGTGCCAAAGAGGTTTTGGAGTGATGATGTGGCTAGTGCTTGTTATCTGATCAACCGAACCCCAACTAAGGTTCTTGAAGGTCAATCACCCTTTGAGGTATTGAACAAGCATAGACCAGCCTTAGATCATATCAGGGTCTTTGGTTGTCTCTGTTTTGTTCATAAACCAGGGGAGCTAAGGAACAAGTTGGAGGCCAAGAGCACAAAGGGGATGTTTATTGGTTATTCACCAACTCAGAAAGGGTACAAGTGTTATGATCCAGCAACCAGAAGGGTAGTGGTGTCTAGAGATGTGAAGTTTGTGGAAGAACGATGGTTCTATGAGGAGAAGAACCAAGCAGAACTCAAGGATTTGGCATCTGATAAGGCAGCCAACTTGAGGATAATACTGGAGAATCTTGGGATTAACTTATCTCAGGATCCGAGGAGTGGAGGAGGACAACAACAAGAAGGTCTTCCCACGGCTAATGGACAAGAACCCAACCTTGATCATGAGAGGGGAAATGAACCAGAGGAGCAGTATGATGAAGAATCAGGTTCCACACATAATGACGGTGTGGATCAAGGTGATGAAGAAGTTGAAGATGGAAACCATGAAGAAGAAGAGGTCGAGGAGGCTCAACCAGAAGCAGCTCAAGAAGTTCAACCTTTGAGAAGAAGTACAAGGGTGAGAAACCCTCCATCCAACTGGATCAACAACCGGGTATACTATAATGCTCAAGCAGTTGTTCATCCTCCCAAGCTGTTTGCAATCTAACTCATTACCCGAAAGAGCACAAAGCCTTTATGATCAGTTTAGATGAGAGTCAGTTACCAAGATCCTATGAAGAGGCTATGCAAGAAAAAGAGTGGAAGGAATCAGTTGGAGCTGAAGCAGACGCAATTATTAAAAATGATACTTGGTTTGAGAGTAAACTACCAAAAGGGAAGAAGGCTGTGACCAGCAGATGGATCTTTACTATCAAGTATCTCCCAAATGGGAAGGTTGAAAGGAAAAAGACAAGACTGGTGGCAAGAGGTTTCACTCAAACTTATGGAGAAGACTACATTGATACCTTTGGTCTAGTTGCCAAGCTACATACTATCCGGATAGTTCTCTTCCTTTCTGTGAACTAAGAATGGGGTCTTTGGCAAATGGATGTGAAGAATGCCTTCCTTCAAGGAGAGCTTGAAGATGAGGTGTACATGCTTCCCCCTTCTGGTCTTTAGCACTTGGTTAAAGATGGAAACGTTCTGAGGTTGAAAAAGGCCATATATGGTCTAAAGCAATCTCCTAGAGCATGGTACACCAAGTTGAGCACAACTCTCAATGGAAGGGTTTCAAGAAGACTGAACTCGACCACACTCTCTTCACCTTGACCACTTCCTCAGGTATAGTAGTCCTTCTTGTGTATGTTGATGATATCATCATCACAGGAAGTGACAAGGTTGGGATTCAATCAACCAAGGACTTTCTAAAGTCGGTTTTTGAGATTAAAGACTTGGGGGAAATGAAATACTTCCTTGGGATTGAGATATGTAGATCCAAGGAAGGTTTATTCCTTTCTCAAAGAAAATATACACTTGATCTTTTGAAAGATACAGGAGACTTGGAGGGAAGAGTGTCAAGACTACATTAGAAGATGGGTATAAGATTCCACGTGAGGGGGAGATTGAAGACAGTCAACCGTTTGAAGATGCAAAGCTTTACAGAAAGCATGTTGGTAAGTTAATCTACTTGACCATTACACGTCCTGATATATGTTTTGCTGTGAACCAGGTGAGTCAACACATGCAAGGACCAAAGGAACATCATTGGAGCATGGTTAACCGGATTCAGATGTACCTGAATGGCTCACCTGATCAAGGAGTGTAGATGGGATGCAACAAAAGCACTGAGGTGGTAGGATACTGCGATGCGGATTGGGCAGGAGATCGAGCAGATAGGAAGTCTACAACAGGCTATTGCACTTTCATTGGTGGGAACTTGGTTACTTGGAAGAGCAAGAAGCAGAAAGTGGTATCCTGCTCGAGTGATGAGGCTGAGTATAGGGCCATGTTGAAGCTGACTAATGAGTTAATATGGATCAAGGGAATACTAAAGCACTTGGAGATTGATCAAGCCACACCAATGACCATGCATTGTGACAATCAAGTCGCAATCCACATTGCATCCAACTCTGTGTTTCATGAGAGAACCAAGCACATTGAAGTTGACTGCCACAAGGTAAGATAGATGATAGTCCAAGGAGTGATCTTACCTTGCTATACACGGAGTGAAGACCAGTTGGCTGATGTGTTTACTAAGGCTCCGAGACAGAAGACACTTGAGTCCATCCATCTGAGGTTGGACTCATTGATCTCACTAGGTGAAACTAATCCCTTGTCATGAGGTCTTTACTCTTTTCCTTGCTAAGGTTTTATCCCTAAGGAGGGTTTACTTTGGCAAGGTTTTTAATGAGGAAGATCTCATGACATTCGAAGCTTGACTTGTTCCACGTGGTCAAGCTTGAGGGGGAGTGTTAAACCGAATAAGAGATGGAGTTATGATCTATTAGGAAGGCTGGAAAATACTTATGGAATGAAGAGGAAGAAGTTTGGAGGTGTCCGTACAAGGCCATACAAGTGGTCCGTACAAGGCCCTACAAGTGGTCCGTACAAGTGGGTGAAGAAAGTTTACCTTGGACGAGAAAAGTTACCCGGGTAACAGTAACTCGACCCAGAGTTACTCTTACTAGTTACCAAGCAAATCAAGCTTGACTGAGGCGCACGTTGGACAGGCTGGCTCGTGCTGGAAGAGCATCTGGTCAAGATGCCAAAGGAATCTCGCGTGTGAAGCACTCCAGCCACAAGTTTGAATTAGGCGCGCCTAAGAACGGTTGACTCCACATGCTTGTCGAGAAAGCTTATCCTAAACCTTATCTTCTACCCGTTGTAAACCCTTGCTTCCTCCCCTATATATTTGTAACTCCTCTCATGAATCAATTAAGCAATTTTCGAGTCTCTCTTATTTCTCTCTAGTGTTCTTAGTGTTCTTCATCTCGAAATGGTTTCTTAACCAAGTCTCAAGCTTTTAGTCTCCAAATCTCTTCTAGTCTCTCTCAAACTCTATTATATCCGTTTATTCTCTGTTTCTACTCAATCTTTCACTATTAACTACTTCAGTTTGTCCATCAGTTTGTGGATGACATGTAGTAGAAAACAACAGTTTGGTGCCTAGCTTAGACCAGAGAGTCTTCCAAAAGTAACTAAGAAACTTAGTGTCCCTATCAGAAACTATAGTCCTAGGCATGCCATGTAAACGAACAACTTCTTTAAAGAACAGGTTAGCAACATGCAATGCATCATCAGTCTTATGACATGCTATGAAATGTGCCATCTTAGAGAACCTATCAACAACAACAAAGATTGAATCCTTTCCTGATCTAGTCCTAGGTAATCCAATAATAAAGTCCATGGAAATGTCATTCCAGGGATGGTGTGGAATGGGTAAAGGAGTATACAAACCCTGGGATTGGACTTGGGACTTGGCATGCTTGCAAGTAGCACACCTCCCACAGATTCTCTCCACATCTCTCTTCATGTGCGGCCAGTAGAAGTGATCCTGCAAAACTTTTAAGGTCTTGGCAATCCCAAAGTGTCCCATTAGACTGCCCCATGGGATTCCCTGACAAAGAGATCTCTCAAAGAGCAGTTAGGCAAACACAATCTATTGTCATAAAACAAGAAACCTTCTTGTCTAAAGTAATGCCCTGCAGCAAACTTTTCACAAGAAGCATAAGCTTCCTTGAAATCATGGTAAGTATCATACATGTCCTTTATCTGCTCAAACCCAAGTAACTTAGCATCTAGAGTGGTCAAGAGAACATACCTCCGAGATAGTGCATCAGCAACTATGGGAAGGTCTCTATGAACTCAACCCATCTTGCGTGTCTCTTGCTAAGCTTACTCTGCCCCTTTAGATACTTTAAGGACTCATGATCAGTGTGTATGACAAACTCCTTGGGCCACAAGTAATGTTGCCACGTTTGTATTGCCCTCACCAAGGCATAGAGTTCTTTGTCATAGGTTGCATAGTTGAGAGTGGCTCCTCCAAGCTTCTCACTGAAGTATGCTATAGGTTTCCTATCCTGCATCAACACAGCACCAATTCCAATTCCTGAGGCATCACATTCTATTTCAAAAGTCTTTGTAAAGTCAGGAAGCATAAGAAGAGGTGATTGAGTAAGCTTCTCTTTTAGGCTCTGGAAAGCCTTCTCTTGTGCTTCTCCCCACTTGAATCCGACATCCTTCTTTATCACTTCAGTCAAGGGAGCTGCAATGGTGCTAAAGTCTCTCACAAATCGCCTATAGAACCCAGCAAGCCCATGGAAACTCCTCACTTCTCCTACTGTGGTTGGACTCGGCCAGTCTTTGATGGCTTGATCTTCTCCTCATCGACCTTAACTCCATCTGCACTCACAACGAACCCTAGGAAAAACAAGTTATCCGTGCAAAAGTTGCACTTCTTCAAGTTGGCATAAAGCTTTTCATTCCATAAAATATTTAGGACAGCCCTAAGATGTTCTAGATGTTCTTCTATGTTCTTGCTATATACTAAGATGTCATCAAAGTATACTACAACAGAGATGCCTATGAATGATCTAAGAACATGATTCATTAATCTCATGAATGTACTAAGTGCATTGGTTAATCCAAATGGCATAACTAACCACTCATATAATCCATGTTTAGTTTTGAATGCAGTTTTCCATTCATCTCCTTCTTTCATCCTAATCTGATGATAACCACTTTTTAAATCTATCTTAGAAAAGATGCAAGAACCATGCAATTCATCAAGCATATCATCAAGTCTAGGGATAGGGTGGCGATACTTCACTGTGATGTTGTTGATTGATCTACAATCAACACACATACGCCATGTACCATCCTTCTTAGGCACTAGGAGCACTGGTACAGCACATGGGCTCAAACTCTCTCGGATATACCCCTTCTCCATGAGTTCCTCTACTTGTCTTTGCAAATCCTTGGTCTCAACTGGGTAGGTTCTGTATGCTGGACGGTTTGGAAGTGTAGATCCTGGAACAAAGTCTATCTGATGCTCAATCCCTCTCAAAGGTGGTAAACCAATGGGGTTGTCCTCTGGAAATACATCTTGAAACTCCTGCAAAAGAGAAATCATCTCACTCGGAAACACCGGTGTAGAATCTGTTAAGTTCAAAAGAGCTTCTTTAAACACAAGTAAGATAGCAGATTGTTTAGAATAAAGAGTTCTTTTGATATCACCCATGTTAGCATAGAAGTTTGGCTGCTTAGTTCCAGCCGGTTTTAGATCAATCTCCTTGTTCTTTTGGAGCTGAATCTGATCTTATTGAACTTCCTTAGGTGTCAAGGGAACCAGGACAGTCTTGCGACCCTTGAACTCAAAGGAATGCTTGTTGGTGAAGCCATCATGGATAACTCGGCGAGCAGATTGCCAAGGTCTTCCAAGAAGTATGTGACCAGCTTCCATAGGCAGCACATCACACAAGACTTCATCTTCATATCTCCCAATGGCTAAGGGAATGAGGACTTGACTTGAAACCTTCATGGTGCCTTCTTCATTCAGCCATTGTAGCCGGTAAGGTTTGGGGTGCTTCTGAACCTTCAATCCCAACTTCTTGACCATGGTTTCACTCGCAGCATTCACACAACTACTGTTAACTTGAAGAGAGACAAATGGTCTTATGAGAGATGAGATGGAACAAAGGAGAAGATTGTGTGAAGAGTATTGACATGAATAAGAAGAGATCTGAATAAGGATCAATTACATAGTCCTGTGATATAGTAGACTACATGAATCAACTACATAGATCAAGAGAAGAGAAGAACATCTGGTTACATACTCCGGTGAGATAGTCGACTACATGAATCAACTACATAGATCAAGAGAAGAGAAGAACATCTGGTTACATAGTCCGGTGATATAGTCCACTACATGACTCAACTAAATTTCTCCTGACTGTTGAAGACAAGGTGACCTTGCTGGAACATTCTCAGCCACACAATTCAAATTGAGGAGCCTTCTTCCTTTGGCTCCACTTGCTTTGTTTGAATCTTGAAAACCCTAATGTATCCATCTCTCTCTATATAATGTATCTCTCTCTGGTCGAAAATAATAAGGAAAAAGGAGGGAGTAAGGGGGATTTCCCCTCTCCACTTCTACAAACAAAAGCTTAGTTTTCTTGTTCCAGAATCCCTTTAAATCTCTCACTTTCTTAATCTCTCAAATCTCTCTAAGTCTCACACGAATCTCTCCTTATTCTCTTTATTCTCTTTAATCTCTGTTTCTGGTTCAAGAAAACACAAGCATAAACCAGATCTACTCTCTCATCATTTTCGAGTTCTCTCTGCCCCAAAGGGGACTGTTCATCGTGTTCATCACACACAGAAACCCAGATCTGTATTCTCTGGGGAAATTCTAACATGGTATCAGAGCCTGGTTCATTAGAACTTGGTTCCTAGCTTCCGCAAGCTCAAGCTCACTCCCATGCCATTTCTAACCTGTGAAGAAGCTTCTATCCAGCCAGCTGATTCAACCTCTACAAGAAGAAGGTGTTCATCCTAGGCGTGCCCAGAAAGTGTTCTTGGTTCCTCATGCTGTCTCATACTTGTTAACCTGAAGTGATAAACCATCTCACTAAATGTTAATGTGCAAAGCTTGGGCAAAACCCACTTAGAGACTGATCAAGGTCTAAGGAGGCTCCAGAAGCTTATGCAGAGCTAGAACAAGGTTCAAGAAGGGTTTACTATGAAGGAAGAAGGCTTGGGAGAAGTTTGGGATCAATTGGGTCGATGTGCAAAGTTAGGGCGTCCGTACTGTACGGCCGTACGGACTGTACGGACCGTACGGACGGGTCGACCCGGAAAACTTTATTCTCGACCATTTGAAGACATTTTAGGTTTGTGCAAAAACCGGGTCAAGTTGTACGGACCAAACCCTAAATCCGTACAACCCTAGGACTTACCTTGCATCCCAAGTCACAGAGAAGCTTCAATGGTGAAGGAAGGAGTCTTGGATGATTTGTAGAAGAAGATGGGATCAGAATGGCATCTAGGAAGGTATCTGCGAGATGCTCCTTGCTGTGACCGTTTGTGGATAAGGTTTATGCCTTTACAGGCTGGAAAGGAAGGGAAGCTTGACTATGAACCTAGACTGATCTGTGGAAAGGTTCAAAGACCTTGGTGGCCGATTCTCAGCCTAGTTAACCCTTGACGAGCCAGGCTGTCCCAACTCGTGTGAAGCTCCTTGTCCATTCCTTTCAAATCACCCTTTGACTCCACATGCTTGCTCTGATATTTTGTAAACCCTAGAGTAGCTCTCCTTTCCTATTTATACTCTTGTATTGTCGATGGTTAATGATAAGCAGAGATTTTCTCTCCTTCACAATCTCTTAGTCTCTTACTCTCTCTATTCTCTGGTTACTCAGTCTCTTAATCTCTCATTAGTCTCTTAATCTCTCATATACTCTCACGAATATCTCTATCTCTTTCATCAGTCTCTCTCTCATTCTCATCAAGTCTCATCCGCAACTTCATCATACTTGTTCATCATCACTCAAGCACTTGCTTTCTGAAAACTTTCATGGTATCAGAGCCAGGTTGCTCAGTCTCCTGGTGAAGCTTTTGCATCAGTCACAAGCTCTAAAGATCACTCCTTTCCAGATTCCAGTTCATCCGGATCTAAAGTCCACACCTTTGAAGACAAAGAAGACAGTCTAGCTCATATCCGACCTCAAGATGGAATCATCCAGAGCCATTGTCGTTCCAGTCATCCTCAAAGGTCCCAACTACCTTCTCTGGTCACACCTGTTGAAGACAGCCCTTGGTGGAAAGGGGTTATGGAGCCATTGCATCTCAGGTGCTCCAAACTCCTCCAAAGATGTCGCCTCTCAAGAGAGCTCATCTAGTGGTGATACTGGCTCTCTTATTGTCTCAGAAGAGAAGTGGCAACAAGATGACTACCTGGTCTTAACCTTTCTCCAAAGCTCCTTAGAAAGATCTATCCTTGAAGCCTACTCATACGGTGAGAGTGCTAAGGAGCTTTGGGAAACCTTAAACAGATCTATTGTAACATCTCTAACCTCAGCCGAGTCTTTGAAATCAAGAGAGCCATCAACAACCTTTCCCAAGAGAATGAGGAGTTCACAGTTCATCTGGGAAAGTTCAGACCCCTTTGGTCTGAACTAGAGATGCTGAGACCTCAATCCATTGATCCAGAGGTGTTAAATGAAAGAAGGGAGCAAGACAAGGTGTTTGGTCTCTCTTAACCCTCAATCCTTCCTTCAATGACCTTATCAAGCATATCCTAAGGTCGGAGAAGCTTCCCACGCTTGAAAAGGTGTGTTACCAAGTCCAAAAGGAGGAAGGTTCACACGGGTTGTTTGAAGCAAAGGAGAGTCCTCTCCTTGCTTCACAAGCTGAAGCAGATCCTCAGTCCAACAAGGCGGCTTACAAGAGGGAGGACAGAAGGGGTCTCAAGTGCGAGCATTGCAAGAGGGATGGACACACCAAGGAGAGGTGTTGGGTGCTTAACCCAAATCTCAAACCTGCCAAGTTCAGATGAGCCGTGTCCATGGAGGTTCAAGGAATCAGCTCAGATTCCTTGGGTTGTAAGCAAACCTCCTAAACCCTTAATAAGAGGTTGTGTCTTTGTTTAGTTGTGCATTGAGTGGTGTTTGTGTCCCAGGATCTCCTGGCTTGTTTATTGCATTGTAGTGTGTTCCTGGTCGCTTTTGTCATAGCTTATCCATCATGGTTGTCTTGAAGCATTTAGAAGTTGTCTAAGCTCTTGTTTCATGGTTTTGATAATCTGTTTTGCATAAGCATATCTCATTCTGTCTAAGTTCAATCCGGTTGCATATTGGTTCTAATGCCTTAGTTTAATCCATCAGTGTGCCTTGCATCATTTAGAAGCTGTCTAGGTTGCTTGCATCATTGGTTTTGATTGGAACTGGTGTGCATAGTCTCTTGTAGCTCAAGGATTAAACCCATTGCATTCATAGAGTATTGCTTAAGTTGTTGCATCTATTGTTGCATGAAATTAAAAGCCTAAAGTGTCAGTGTATTGTTGAAAGCATACATTGCACTTTAGAGATTGAAAAATGCTTGATCTTGTTCTTGTGATTAGCTTGTTTCAAGATCATAGCTTGTTGAGGCATTGGTGATCAAACCGGATGTGTGATCTTGGTTTGGTCCCAATGGGATGATCTAATCTTTGCATTGAGTTGTGGTGATGTCAGGTACTCAGGATACAGTGACAAACCAAACCAAGGTGACAAGAGAATGGTCTTATGCCATTGCATATCATCACTGGACGAGTCAGTCCACAAACTACAGGAAGTGTAGTGTGATTGATTATGCAATGAGAGGATGATTCCATTGTATGATACCACATGGACGTGTCAGTCCCAAAGTCTACAAGAAGTGTAGAGTGGGTTATCATACAATGAGAGACTACCTTGTGAGGGCTCTTAAGGTGATTCAAACACCAATTGTTCCTGGTATAAGGAAGAGAGCCAAAACACACAAGGGTTAGGACATCAAGTCTTGTAAAGACTGATGGTTCCTTAAGACCATGGAACTGTATACACTAATCTCACAAGCTTAGCTCCTTCCATAGTCTCGGAGTTAAGCTTGAGGGGGAGTCTAAATGTACATGATCCATGGTCCAGTATCAAGCCGTGCAAGGACTTCAACAAAGGATCACCAAACCGGGTCTAGGCAGTGGCGTGTCTATGCAAAGAGGCTGTTCAGAGCAGCCTTGGTTGTGTGTCTATGAAAGCTCAGTTCAATGCGGCCTCTGTGGTGAGGTGATTGAAAACTGAAGCTGAAAGCTCCACACACCTCCCATCAAGTTGGTGTTGCCATGAAGAGGTTGCAACCGGCCAAGTGTGAGGGATTCAAGTGACAAAGAGCAGTCACTCCTCATCCAAACAAAAAGGGAAGTAACTTGAACTCAATCTATTACAAGTCATTCATCATTTCTATGGTTCTTAAAATGCTTAATAGATTGGTTCTGATTGTTAAATGGAATAAGTTCTAGTGCTTGAGCCTTAGTTGAAACCATCATTGATATCTTGCTTCATTTAGAAGATTGTCTAAGTTGCTAGAATCTCTGGTTTTGTTTAAACTTTGAGCCTTGTCTAATCTTGATAAGTACTGATGCACCTTTGGGATAATGTATCAGGTACCATTACCAGTGCTTGAGCCTCACAGAAGATGATCATGGTCGTTTCCTAGCTTCTCTAAGGTGGCCTTGAAGTCAGTTGAGAGGGGGAGACCCAAACTGGGTCTATGAAGAGGTCAAGCCGAGTTCTATGAGTGTGCAAGCCTTGTGTTGTTGGCTGCACGAGTTTAGGCCACGATCCAGAGTCCTTTGTGTCTAACCACACTGGTTCTAAGGCACAAAGGCTCAATGGCCAATCCCTAGGCCTTGAAAGAACTTACTCTTTCCTTGCCAAGGTTTTATCCCTAAGGAGGGTTTTCTTTTGGTAAGGTTTTAACGAGGAGGGACTTCAGGGTTCCAAGCTTGACTCAAGATCTATAGAGTCAAGCTTGAGGGGGAGTGTTAACCTGATGTGATAAACTGATGCGCCCCTAGGATGCTCTTTGGTTGATGGGGATGGATAGATCCTTGCAAGAACGAATCAGAGACTCAAGTTCTTCAAGGTTGTGGATCGATTGTGACACAAGAGGAATGATAAGATCTCTTGATACTCCTAGATGAATAACTCGGATATG
>CAJHQP010005020.1:0-49558 GCA_905132765.1 Moricandia arvensis | reverse complement strand
ACTATGGAAATAATCTTAGTAAACAAATATTATGATTCATTAAAAATAGGATGAGCTGGCAAATGTTGGTTGACCTGAACCAACATGTCCATACAGTCTTTTATAAAAGCAAGGAAATAAAGCTTTTATATACTGAAGATTTAATACTGTAAAATCATATCAAATTTTTTTTTTTGAAATCTGGATATCAAAATATTGAAACATAGATGGAAATGAATAAAGAAAAATTATTTTAATGCTGTGGAAAGACCTAAAACAATTTTGCAAAAAAATCTACTCAAAATTAGAACGATGCATACAGAAGTATTATAAATAGAGGTTGATTTCTTGAAAATTTATATAACAATCATCAGATAAAAAATAAGAGAGAAAAAGTAGAATAAAGTTTATTTTTCAGGATCGAAAAATGGCTAAATGGAGTGCAGTGGTAGTAGTGATAATGATGGTGGTGACTATTATGGTGGTCACCGTAGAATCAGACAAAGCAACTGATTGGATGCGTTGTTTCCGCAGTTGTTCTGAACCTTGTGAAGATCACGATGGTAATTGTTTTGAGCGTTGTAAAATCGATTGTGGTGGTCCAAACCCTCCTCATGGTCCAGTAGGACCCCCTGCTCATAGTTTCCGACGGTACAAATCTTTTTATTCCTTTCATCTACACTTCTAAATTTATGTATTATTGTTTCACACAATAACTTCTAAACTTTTATATGGTTTGTTTGTACAAATAGAACTTCATATGGGATGGCATAAGTGGAAGTTTGCGGAAGGAAATAATGATAAGGGATATTTTCAAGAATAATTGTGATCATTTTGTTTTTATGATGTAACGTTGAAATAAACTGATCCTATTTCTTATTAGTTCAAATTTTACTATAATATCTGATATACTCAAATTAACTTCAAGCAACTTTTTCAAATAATAGTGTATCGTATTATTTGAAGATCGTATTCACATGGACAAAGGATCACACAATAGACTATAAATTCCAGTTAAACTAAGTCAAAAAATATTAAAGCGAACAAAACAATAAGATAAATTGGTTTGTAAGATATCAAGAAAAAACGCTAAATACATGAATTTATCAGTCAAAAGATTAAAACATAAATCAATAGATGCCAAGCGTTTAATTAGGTTCAATGCCAAAATCTGAATATCAATTGTAAATTACCAACTATCACTGCAATAAATTATCAGATGCCTAATTCTAATCAAATACCAACTCTTATTGTGAATATGATGAATCAAACAAGCATTAGATCCAATTAGATATTATTCAACTAAATCTTAAACCAACTCTCGCTGTGAATAGGTATTTAGTCAAACATGAATTGGGTTTCGTGAGTCTATTACACTTTTGTGTCTCTCGATTGTCCTATGATCCTAGGTTCTAGTTAATTACTCTGGATCAATTTGACATTAAACTCATATAATCTTTAAATATGACAAGTGGTTTACTCAGACGTGATCAAAGAAATAGAATCATAGACTGAGTAACCTGCATAAAATAGATAGAGTACATGAATAGAGTTTCAATCAATCTCTCTGAATGAGTTCCCTGACTTTCTCTCAAAATCTCTCTAATGTAAAAATAAAGTGCAACCTAAACATCAACTTAAGAAAACATAATATAGATATAAAACTCGCAAGGGCTTCTTTGCAAATTGTAATTCTGGAAATCGTGTTTGCTGGCTCCAAAAGCAAAGGTGCCAAACAACACCCATGAGGGTATCGCTCGACAGTTTCTTAAAATCATGACTCCGACTTTATTGTTTCGGTTTTTCTTCACTTTATGCTTCAATTAGATCAAAAATCTACATAATGCTTCCATATACATGAACATGAAAAGGTCCCAAAATAGATTCGAAATACTTAACAAAGACTCTAAAAAGATTTTATACTGCGGTCAAAAAGTGGTAAAAATCATGGTATAACTGTATCATTATAATATAAATAATTTAACCATGCTATAGGAATTAATTTCAAACGACTTACATGTTACTCGCAATTCAATATGCAAGTGATGTTATCAGACTGAGGAGACAGAGGCTCATATCTTTTCTGAATGTAACTACGAAAAATCAGTCTGGCGATCATCAGGTATATTGAATACTAGTAGTAACAGTCCAACAAAAAGTTTAAAAGAAAAGCTTGAGGAATGTCTTCGATGTAGCGCACACACGAGATTAACACACTTTCAAGACTTACCCTCATGGATTCTCTGGAGGATTTTGAATAGCTTAAACATTCTTATCTTTCAGAAGAAGAATGTCCACTGGAAGACTTTATTACAACAAGCTAAATCTGATGCTAAAGAATGGCATGACAACATAAATAATCAAGATACACGGAGGAACAATCAGATTTCAGAATTGTCATCATGTGAGACCATGGTGGGGTGGAGGCCACCGGAAAGTTACATAAAATGTAATGTTGATAGTTCTTTTTTGAACTCGGATATGCAAAGGAAACCAAGTTGGATTATTAGTGATTCCCAGGGATTATATCAAGGAGCTGCTCAAGGGGTGGGAAGCCAGTTCAAAATGCTCTAGAAAGTATGTTTAAAAACAAAAATATTATTTCTAATAAAATTAAAGTATTTCAAACTTCAAAAAATGATATTTTAATTTATTTTGTTTTTGAAAAAAGTAATATTATTTTTTTCTATTTTTATTTGTTTAAAATTATTTCTTTTAATGAAAATGTTTGAACTTTAAAAAAAAAAATTTCAATTTTTTTTTGGAAAAAAATATTTTTTTTCTGGTTTTAACTTACTTTCCCCATTTTATTTGTTTTAAATTGTTTTATTAATTAAATAATAAAAATATTTTTTAAAAAACTATCACGTCATCTAGTTTACAAGTAAATCAGTTAGATGTTTTACTTGATGAACAAATAAGTCACTTTGAAATTTTTTTATGATATAAAAGTTAATTTGATAGTTTAATATATTAACTAAATAACTTGGAAGTTTAAAGTGTACATAAATGTCATTTTGAAGGTTTATGTTATTTTCTCAAAAAAATTTAGTTAATTAATATTAAATACTTGGAACTGATAATTACAAAGTTTTGGTTAACTAAAATTAAATATATTCTAGTTACAGTTTTGCAAACGTTGGGACTTCCAAATCAGTTCATCTACTTGATCAGATTTTCTATCTCAACAGCTACTTTCTTAGTCTCTGTTTACGAAATAATTTATTTAGATACTTGATTTTCTTTGTATGAGTAATAGAAATTTAGATTTGGTATTTGACTTGTTTGTTGGAATTATTTTTTGAACATTATGATTAATGTATTCATATGTCAAAAATGAATTTTGTTTGAATGCAAAATGGATGTTCAAGTTGCTTGTAAAGTTTAAAATGACATTTGTAAAATGTTCCCACATTGTAAAATAATGAGTTACCAAACCGAACTTGAGTTTCGGGATTTGGTAAATGAACCTACCGGTCAAAAGTCATTATTATAGACAATTAAGCAGAAAAAAATTAGTTATAATTTCTTTGTAACATAAGTCTTAATATTTGTCAAAAAGATTAATGTGAGAATCAATTCTGAAATCTTCACTTTATGGTTCTTGTTGACCATATGTTCTATAAAAGAGTCACCTTCCTTTCATTCTATATACTTATGTCATTCCTTATACAATTTTCCCATTATGAAATAGTTATGATTATTTTTAGTTCATTTTGTATGATAGCACAACACAAAAATAGGTTCGTTAGTTTCTATTCTGAATGATACGAAATAGTCGAAGTGTAGTTGTATCATGAGATTCTGATTGTGCGAACACCGTCACACTACAAGCAATTAAAGAATTAAGGAAAGAGTGTATCGCCTCCACACGAAATCATTCTTGTTCATCATATTTTGGTATCAATTATTGTATATTTTATTTTTGTTTTTATTATTATATAAACAAATTATTCAGTTTGACATATCGTAAAAATGATGATATGTTGTATCCAGTACCTGTCTAAGAATGTGTTACTTGCAAATTATTTGCTATTTTTTTGTACTTGTGAGTTATATATAAGAACTTCCAAGTATTTTAAAATTATTTATTGAACTATTTATTCTTTACAACAACAAATTTTTTGCTTCTGAGTAAGTAACAGAAAATACCAAGGCGAGTAATTAATATTTTCATATTTGTTATTTGCTTTATCCTTCTATTAATTGATGCTTGATTGACGAATACTTAGAAAATCGAGTAATCATGCCCCCAAGAGACTAGATCCTTAATGCTATATGAAAAGTCTAAAACAGTTTTTTATTAATTGGTTTGAAATTTAGTTTAGATAATTAAACAGATGGAAAGCATGATATATCAGAAGAACATTCCCCTGGCACATTGTACGTAAGTCACACGACTTGAGGCGTGTACAATACATGTAATATTATCCAATTTCCCGAGACTATTATTATCACTCACTCATTTTCAACGCTTGAAGGTGACTCAGTTTCTGTATCTGTCTTCTTGGTATGACGTGTACAGAAACCCTCGAGTCTCTCAAGTGCATCCTCAAGCATATGAGCTTCCACTCCGATAGTTATCCTCATCCAGTTCTTCAACCCCAGAGCCTCTCCTGCAAATGAATCTATTTTAGTATCAAGATTCATGTTTCTTGATTTACATTATGCTTTTACCTGGTAAGAACACGAGGTTTTCCTCTCTGGCAAGCTTCACGCAGAAATCAATGTCATCCTTGATGTTCTCCATCAATGACAGCTCCAGCCTTGTCTGCAGTAATTGAAAGTGTTAAAATTGGCGTAACCAGAATCAGAGCCGTGCCTACCATGTATTGAAAAAGGCTTTTGCCTCAGGCCCCTAGATATATATAATACTTTTGGGGCCCCAAAATTTGAAAAAGTTGTTTTAATGTAGTGGTAGAGTGAAGTTGGTGTGTGACCAAGGTCCCTAGTTCAAAGCTTCCCTCATACAATTCTTTTTTTTTTTTTAAATTTGCCTTAGGCCTTATTTAATCTAAGCACGCCACTGACCAGAATGCTTATCTATTCATCAGATGTAAAGTCTTACCAATAGATAAGTGCAAGACTCGGGTTTCTTGGGACAGACGACGCAGGGAATGTCCTTGAGCCTATCACACACCAAATCGACATTGTGTTTGAGTATCTTGTTCTTCTTTGCAAAGAAGTTTTTATCCACTTTCTCCAGAATCTGAGGAAGTGCAGCCTGAGCATATGGTGGCGTAGTGTCATGAATCCAACGAATAGTTTAACTTAACAACCAAGCCCCATTATTCTATAGCAATACACAAACCTGAATTATAGTGGGAGGGTCGGGAGTTATGTCAAGATTCTGCTTGAGGGATTGAGCCACCTGTCAGATTAAAACTGTACATACTGAGATTACTTGGTTCCAGAAGAGCAAAAGAGAAGAAGTAAAGAGACCTTGGTGGATTCGAAAACGCCCTCGGGATCATTCAAGGCAATCCAGCCAATCTTCCATCCAGGAACAACCCATCCTTTAGATATGCCTCCCAGCGTCAACACAGGGACGATAGACGCGAACTTGGCCATTGGAACGAAAGGATTGTCTCCGAATATAGTCTTGTCGTACACTTCATCTGCGATCACCATTATCCCCAGCTTCCGAGCCGTCTCTGCCACCTAAAAAAATGTTCAAGCTTTAGCAACTTACCAATCGGAAAGGACTCAAATCTTTTTAATGAATCAAACCTTTTGGAGATGGTGGTGAGAGTAGACGTTTCCACATGGGTTGTTTGGGTTAATCACAACAATGGCAACAGTGTTCTCGTCTGCAACGGCTTCGACGCCTTCGAGATCAATCTCCCATTCTTTGTCGGGAAGAAGATCGAACTTGCGGATCTCGAGACCACTGTAAACAGCACGAGCGTCGTAGTGAGGGAAACCGGGTCGTGGGAGCAATATGTTTGCGTTTGGTCGAGCCAACGATTCGAACACGAGCTCTATCCCTTGGTTGCATCCAGCGGTCAGGAAGATGTCGTCCGGCGTTAGCTTGTTCGGAAGCTCTCGGTTCAGATAATCGGCGACGGCTCTGTTCCCGAAAAAAATCAATCAAATGAGGATCGATCTAGTACATTTTAAAAGTTATGGGGTCTACTTATAATAAAACTAAACAATAGGGTCTTCAAAGCCAATTTTAAAATTCTACACGACAGTGGTGTTGTTGTTGTTGTTGTTGTGTGTTCTGTCGAATTAGTGGATAAATAGAGTCAGCAGATGAACTGAAGCTCGAATCCGATCAAAATTGATTCCGATTACTTC
The DNA here is from genome assembly GCA_905132765.1 of Moricandia arvensis. Lineage (NCBI taxonomy): Eukaryota > Viridiplantae > Streptophyta > Magnoliopsida > Brassicales > Brassicaceae > Moricandia > Moricandia arvensis. The sequence goes on along the minus strand of CAJHQP010005020.1, from coordinate 43,279 downwards.
AAAATTCTAAGCATGCACATCAAAAATAGCTAAGATCGAGAATTGAGTAGATCGGAATAATGTAATTATTCACCTTCTGGCCGGGAGAATCCCAGCTCCGGGACAGTAAGAATTGCCTTTGCCGGAGCGAAGAACGTCGACGACGGCATCTTCAGCCTCGATACAGGTGCGGAAGCAAGGGTAGACAGAAGGATCTCCATGCCCGAGGGGCAAGATTGTCTTTTTGACGTCCTTGCTGCAGTTGTCGAAGAGCATGTAGATAACGCCTCTCAGGGTTACAGAAGAGGCTTTTGCGGCCTTATCGGCTCCACCGAACCGCCAAACAGTACCGTGGCCATTCTGCTGAGTCTGCGTTTTGGGCTCTTTCTCAGTTCTAAACGCGGGAACCGCAAGGTTGGCGTGTGCTTGTTCTTCACTCATCTTCTTCTCTCTACTGTATGTTTTTTGGTTGGTTGCTCTGAGATTCTTCCACTATAAGAAGCCCCCAAAATTGAAATAAAGTATGTAGAAAAAAACTGTAACCGTTGAAGTTTCAAAGGGCAGGGATTGTTGAATAAGGACATACAGTATATCACAAAGGTCGAATTGTGGAACGTGATTATAATTCTTGGTGAGACCTAACAGCTTTTAACCAAAACAAAAATCACGTGCCAAAAACTAATATATAAACCAATTGTCAATCGCTATTTTAGACTTTGTATATTGTTAGTAAGTGAAACCAAACCGAGTAATGAACCGGGAATTGACTTGTTACACGGGTTCAGTTCATTTTTAAATGCGTTTTGTCACACCAATTTCAAATTTGGTTCACCAAATTTCCATGAGTTCGGGTTTCAACAACTAACTTTTAAATGTGTTTTGACATCATAAGAGAAAAAAAATATGACGCTCAAGCCTCAAGATGCAGCAAATTATCTTTTAATGTTAGAAAAAGCTATACCGAACTGTATTCTGCTTCGGCCATTTATCATTATAAAATCCTAAATCATTATATTAAACGTTTATAACTGCAATTTGTGTTGCCTTAGCAAAGCCCCTTTCATCCGTTTATCATGTTTAAACTCCAAACCAAAGTGAATGAACCTTCCTCTCAACAGGCCAAGAACCAACTGTGTTATGGTTTGGTGGTGTTGTTTGAGCCAAGCATAATCTTGCCGTATTGGTTGTAATAATAATATAAACCCTCAAAAATGTGAGAGGTAAATGATTTGTTTGTATATATTGCTGACCAAAGAGCCAAATGAATGGATGGAGATTATTACACAATTCCTTCATACAAAATACGTCTCTACAGATTCTATCCCTGTTTGGTTTTCTTCTAATCTCTTCCCAAGACCTGAAACCAAAGAAGCACCCCCACATGTCTGTTTCAGTTTCCAGAGAGAACCAAAAAATAAAAGACAGGGAACAAAACAATCCAGATTCCTCCGTTCAGTCAATCCACATATAACCAATAGCTATGAGCTTTCAACTGTTACCTGCAATTAATGTGGGTGAAGTTAATAAGATGACTCCCTAGGGAAACAGAAGCAGAGATGATCCTCTTAAGCTGGAGGAAGTGTGCGACGACATGTTGGGCACTCCATCTTTATGTCCATCCATCTTTGTAAGCATCCCGAGTGGAATAAATGCTCACACGGCGTTACCATCCAATCATTGGGCCGCCTCCTGAGATCAATTGTGGCCATGCAGATTACGCAGTCCCTGCTTCTGTTTACATCATGATCTAATCTTTTGTAGTAGTTGTATTTCTCAGGTAGCATCTGCTAAGCAAAACACATTAGCTCTTGATTTATTTAAAAACAAAAAAAACGAAGCAACTTACTATCAGAACCACCAACACACCTTCCGTGGAATAAAGCAACGCGACCCGAAATAATGCTGAAGAAGAAGAACAGCAGCTTGAAACCCGATGAATGCGCACAGGCCTATACACCAGGCCTTGCTGGGCTCTACACGCATGAAGTTCTTGGGGCATCCAAATACATACAATGGTATGGCAAGCCGTGTAACCGTCATCCCCAAGATAAAATAAGGGTGCAAAGGCTTTCTAGAATCACGAACAACGTTTGCAACTATCTGCGGTATCCAAAATGAGTACATGAGGAGGAGGATCCACCGCATGTAGTTGTGGAGCTCATACATTATCAATATGCCTCCTAGTAGGATTCCATCTGTTGAAAGTCATTACAATGAGAGAAGCATCAAACATCTGTGAGGATCCAAAGCATTTACTTGATAAACAACAACCAAAGACACTAGCTAAAATGCTTACAGAAACGGCTGTACAGTAAGGAGAGCTCACGCCTCATTGTCTCCCAGCCCTCACCGCTGTTTGAAGGCCGGGTTGCTTTCCATATGGCCAGAAGATATCTCATCTCAAATATCGAGAACACTACAAACTTGAAGAACGCAGCTGTTGCAAATGCGTTAAATAATGATTCTGCATAAGAAGAAGAAGTGAAATCTCAGCTTACAGATTGATTGAGAAAAGCATGACAAGGCCAAGAAACAGATACTTCAAAGAAACTGTACTGTAATTTTCATCAAGAGGTGCGAGGTTTCATTTATATATAGACATACCAACTAAAATCCCGGCTGTAAGATGTAAAAGGCACAGATAAGAGTCCATGATGGCTTGCTGCCCGATCATTACTATGGAGACCTTTGCAGAACCCTTGTATACAAGAAGAGTTATCCCAGTGTTAGGCATCATCATTATCTTCCTTTAAAAAAAAGATCAGATTAACAAAAATGAGAACCATACGGATTGTGTGTTACTGTGCTCCATTTGCCGGATCAACAAAAGAACCTGGAGGAAGGAGACCTAAGTACAATAACAAGTTAAGGAACCCACTAAAACTGCTATGGTGTTTGTCATTCTGTGATAGAATGGAAAAGAGGTTGGAACAAAGGATACAAAAGTGACCATCAATGTATAGTTCACAGCTTTGTTGTAGTAGACTTCAACGTTAACGGAGGTTGCATTCAGCAACAAGGGGGAGAAACAATCTCCATCGTCATCTACTGCAGGACTTTCCATCAAGCCTTCAATGTGAAAATAATCTTTGCCCCCATCTACAAAAATAAGTAAACTTCGCTCAAAGTCCGTCCAAAAGAAGGCAAGAACTCAGCAGCCAGCATCATCATTTCAATGTGTAATATTATTATGTTAAGAGAGCATACATACTGTTTACAGTAGAAGAGGCTCGGGATATCTGAGCTGATATTTCGATATTACAATGCTTCTCCATCTCATGTATTGGAGCTGAACGAACACACAAGAAGGTGAGATGTAGCAGGAAAGCACATATCAGATGGAAACACAATAAGTTCCTACTCACAGGTCTTTTGTTTCGACATTCTGTCTCTTGGAGACTCTTGAAGTACTTGAGTGGAAAAAATGCCGAGCTGTCCGACAACACAACTAGTAAGCTCACCAAAGATTTGAAGGCATGGAATAAAGATAGCAAAGGAATCATCAAGTGGGAAAATGGATCATAACAGGTATTAGTTACCAGATGATAGGGGTTGGAGAGAAGATAATCATCTTCAAGTCCTGAATCACCATTCTTTCCGCTGAGAAAAAGAAAACTTGGTGATATAGAATCTTTAAAAAGAAAGTCAGCAATTAATGAATAGAGATGATGAAAGTATAAAGAGACCTGTTAGCAACAAGACGGAGCTGTCGGAAGGGCCAGATATAAACACCTTCGACTTTAATTTGGGCACCACCCACATTGTGTTCATTGTCAAAAACGTCATGGAAAACAACAGCACCCTGTTCCCGTTCAAAGGTAAGAGTGAGTGAGTGAGTTTGGGTGGCTAAAAGTATATGATTCTTGTAAAGAAGGCAGAAAATTTACCTGAACATAATGGACACCAGTAATCTTAGTAGGAGAAGTGACTAAGTCAATGACAGAGTTACCATTTTGATTCCGGAAGTCAGGGAACTTGGAAGAGCTATTTACAGTATCTTGAAACTTCCAGGTGCCTGTGACATTGGTGGTTCAAAAATACTGTATGTGGCAGCTAAAAAGAAAAGAAGAGATGATGTGGGGTGGGGTGGGAGGAAGGAGAAAGGAAACCTCTGTAAGTGCCAGTAATATTCCAGGCGGAAAATGGTGCAGATGATCCGCTGCTTAGTTGTTTTTTACCAAAGAGCCACTGCAACAATCAAATCACACAACACAAAATCAGTTTGCACATTCTGGATCCTATCATCTATCGATCGGGATTACAAGTCAAGCCTGCAAGCAACTCATCATTAAGACTAAAAGCTTTATAGAATCAAGAAAGAAAGAAACCTGATCGCCCCAGGATGGAGAGCTCTCTCTGATGGGCCTGAGTCCATCGGCTTGGTGGGAAACCACAATCGATAGGCAAAAGAGAAACCCTAATCCCAAATTAGACTTCATATGGCAGAAAGAGAACAATGCTGAGTAATGAATTGATTTTCAAATTACAAAGGCGAAATCAAATGCATAATCATCATCAGGAGGACATAAAAAGAGAGAATGAGAATGAGAAAAAGGGAGGTTGCTTCAAGTGAAGTCAAACCAACCGAAATTGGAACCAAAGAGAAAGTGAGAGCCCAACCAACTGTGAGAGATGTTTGACAGACAACAGACGGAACACGAAGAAGAAGAACAACAACAACAACAATTGATTTGATGCTGCTTCTGCTTTCTTTCTTTACAACCAAATAAAGAGGTTAATTTATTTAATTTTTCTTGTTCCTTCCTCTCCACACCGAACCTATTAAGGCATACGTATACTTCTCTCAGCTCAGATTCAAACCCCCCCATTTCATATCAATCATACAACTGCAATTGACTTTGACATATTCAAATTCAACCAATAAAGAAACCCAAAAGCAGGTGTAGTGATGAGGTCGTTCCAGATTCCTCCCTCCTTCCTTCCTTCCTTCTCACCGAAGTTGATGTTTTTATTTAATGGGGGCAAAGGTCAGCGAACAAAACTACAAACTTGGATATACGAGTTACTTTCACTCTCACTCTCTCTCTCGTTTAATTATCTTCTTGCTTTTTCAAATACTAGTTAATTATTCCATTACTAGTAAAATGAATATTACGAGGATATTATAGCCACAATTATACATGTCTTAAAGAGGATTTACCTCTAACTGAACTATCATCAGCTGTCGTTCGGATTCATGTTTAACATTATTAGTTTAACCATACTAAAGATTTCTTCTAAAACAATTTCCATTAATTTACGTAACTAGTTAATTCTGATATCTAAAACTTCTCTCTCTATCTCTTATTCTCCAACCTCTCTCTACAAAAAAACTCGAGTTATTGGATTTTGTTTGCGGTGGCCGGAGGCTTACGCCGCCGGTTACCAACTCTGCCCTTTTGTTTTATGTATGTAAATATGACTTTCGATCTCTAGATCGAACTTTGTTTCCTTTGAGGATTTTGTTTCGCTTAGGCGATTTTGTTGTGTGACTTTCAAATCGATTCGAAGCTGTTCTTCTCATGTTTATCATCTATCTTCAGTTTCGATTTGATGTTCAATAAATAAAACATCTGGTTTTCTCTTCCTCCTTTGTTTAGTTATAATATTCCGACAATTCCAGAGATTTTATTACTCTTCATCGGTCATCCTTGACTCTCCTTTCTAAGGAATCAATCTTTGCTTAAGTTTAAAAAGTAAAGTATCCTTTTAAGATTGAAGAGTTAAGTTTTCTGGTTAGTTTCAGCGATTTAGAAGCAGATCAGTAGAGTCGGAGTTATCCCTATAGGAAAACGTTTCGACGAAGATTTTGCTATCGAATCTTCTGAAGCTCTCTTGGGTGTTAGTTTCTGATGTTTGGTTAATGAATTTTCTGGATCTTGGCGGCGATCTGGAGGAAGGAGTATGCAAACGGTGAAGTCAGATGGAAGTCTATGGCGGTGATACGACGGAGCTCGTGTTGGTGACGATTGAAGCAACGATCCATCCATCTTGGCCCCATGCTTGCCACGTTGAAAGACCAAGCACATACGTTATGTACACGTGTGAAGTTTCTACGTTATTATTATCTATTAGCTTGGGTTTCAATTTGTGTTTGTAAAATAATATTGGGCTAGATTCACCTGTTTGTATTTAAAAAGTGGCTTACAAAGCCTTTTAATGAAATCAGAAGGTTGACAAAAAAAAAAAAAGTTAATTCTGATATATTTAAACACAACACAAATATTTTTAAAAAATTTAATGCTTTGTATATTATTTTATTAAAATTTATAATTTTGGGTACATATTATTTTATCGGTTTAGTTATCTTTTGAATATATTAGGTTATACCAACTTCTTTGAACTAATCCATTTCTTTATTTAAATAGCTATATTTTCATTAATTTTATTAGTTTCATTTAGCTTGGTTTATTTTCATAACCTACAAAAATATATTTTTGCAAAATTATGCATACCTCGATATTGTGCTTTGAAAATAAATATAATAAATTAAATTAAAGTGTGGTCGATTAAGAGTTACAAAAAATCATCATAAGCTGTAAACTTAATAAATAACTCATTTTTAATAATTGGTTAATTTTTTTTTATTTCTATTCTTTGAGTCATTTCATATTTCATTTGCATAAAATTAATAGAATATTTTTTAAAATAATAATATATTGCTTGATAATTCTAACTAGCAGGAGACAGAGATATTAGTTAGACTTTGATTTTGAGTATAATAATTTGTATTGGTCTGGTTAATCATTTTATGGGTATATTAAGCTACATCTGTTCATTGAAATTGAACTTTATTGTTTTGGTTCTATTTAAATTAAAATTTTGTTAGTTTTATTAATATTCAAGAAATCGTTAAGCGGTAATCAAGCGCTCTGTTGAGAACTAATGCCTAGGTGGATTATTCGGAGTTTAAACGAGGTCTAGGCGTTAATTAATTATTGATTTATATTATATATGTTTCACATTTATATATAATATTTTAGTTTTTAGTTTAATTATAAAATTATTTTGATAAATTATCAAAATTAAATATACAAAATAAAAGAAGTTAGACAAATTTGTGAGTTTTTACTAACATTATTTCTTAATTTAATATATTTACAATAATTTAGATCGATTTAAATTGATTTAAACCACTTTAAAACAGCATGAACTAATTTAGAATATTTAAACTGATTTGAGTAGTAAATCAAATTTTAAGAAAATCGTTATGGTTCAGAGCGATTTGCCGCTTTGGTGGGTATCTAAGCGCTACCTAGAACAATTTTGTTCATTGTATTTAGTTCTTTTTTCATTATAAATACATTTGTGATTTGATATATATTGTTTTGAAAAAATAATATAAAAATTAAATTTATATTGATAAGATGTTCTATAAATGATATGACTAGTAAATATTTATAGACTCATGCACAAATATCAATATTTATAAAATAATTAAGTCATATTAGTTGATTAATATTTACGTTTAGTCAAAAAATATAGATATACTACGATTAATTTTGCTAGTTCTTAAATTTTTAGTACATTTTTATAATATAGATATACTACGATTAATTTTGCTAATTCTAATTTTTATTATATTTTTATAATGTTTTGCATAAACTAACATATGTTTTTCTGTGTTATAATAGAAAAAATGAACTGTTATGAGTTTGGGTGGAGTGGTTAAACCAAACATACAATTTATTATGTTTTGTACTAACTTTTGTTCATTTATGCAATTTTGTAAAATAAATATAAAAAATTAAAGACATTTTACAAAATTGACTCAAAACTTGAAGTCAAATACAAAACTAATCTTTTTTTTTAATTTTAACTTGCTCTATTCACCTCGAAAATTCTCGTTGTTCACGAAAATATCACTGAAAGACTTATTGGAAGAATTTAATTAGGTCTTCAAAAATTTGTTTTACTTTATCATCCTCATCTTCATCAATTATTCACAGAAATGTCATTGCCATCACCCAACAACCATGAACAACCAATATGAAGCTCTTAATGCATCAAAAATCAATTTTCACTCATTTTATCTCATATCTTATCCACAAAAACTACATCTCTCTCAATTTTTCACTATATTCATCCAAAAAACCTAAATTTTTTATTCTAAAGTTTTTAAGGCTCAAATAGACATTCAAGCTCATGATTCCTGGTCATTAACGATTGAGTAGTTGTCTTGGTGAAGCTTTGTGTGCTTAGACAACTAACCAAGTTTTCTTAGTGGTTTAAGGTATGAATCGAATAGTTACACATATTTGGAAGTTTTCCTGGTCAAAGCATAAATTAGTTTTGTAATTGACTTTCTGTGTGTTTTTTAGAGAAGACTTTCGTGGAAATTTTCCACCTTTTCTTTGTTGACAAAAAAATTTAAAAAGAATTCTATGAAAGTTTTTCCGGATAAACATATTTGTTTTGCAATTAACTGATCTGTGTCAGAAATTTGACTTTCGACATAAGACTTTTCGGTAAATCTTCTCAACAAAATTCAAATACAGTTAATAATAGTATAATATATAATATTTTAATTTATTAAATATATTTTTATATTTAATTGTCATTAATACAAAAAATATTGAAGAACAATGGTATTATATATATTATACATTTATTTTTAAAGATATTTTTGTAACTATATTTTATTAATTATAATGTGAGGCGACACATATGAATATTATTTCGCAAACAATATTGTAGAGATTAGAGACTATATCTTTCTTTGAGATTCGAAATCCCGAATTTCATACCTTTAAAAAAAGTCAAAATTTTTAAGTATAGAAATATTAATAAATTCTTAGTCAAGCCAGTAGATTAATAGGATGCCACTTCTTATCTTTTTGTTTGGTTGTATCTTTCCCAAGAAGAAATATAAATAGTTGTTAATTTTTTTGAGAAAATAATTAAAGTAGTTAATTAAAGCGAGATCTACTATAGTGCATATGATAAACACTAACACGTCAACTTTATAGCATTCATACGTTGACAAAAGATATAACCAACTATTTATTTCACTTACATATTATAAGAAAAACATGAAGTAATTGTGATGAACGATGGTATATCACATAAATTTCAGTTTAATTTACAACATATATACACCCTAAGACCATGATTAACCCTATAATCTTTTTTGGGGTTCTTATTTTTTTATTTTTTATTTAAAAAAAAAAAAAACGAACTAATCACGAGCCGGCATGTCAGTAGGGTCTGTAAACAGTAAAAAACCCAAACAAAATAGATTTTTGATTAAGATTTTTAAAAAATGGTTCTTAAGGTTTAGTGGACCCGTTCACTAAAAATTCCTTAAGAACCCCTTCCCTTAAAACATGATTAATGGGGGTTCTTAAGGGCTTCTTAGTGGGTGGGATCCACTAAATCCTTAAGAACAATCTCTTAAACTTTCTAAATAAGAACTCATTTTGCTTAGGTTCTTATATTGTTCACGGCCCCACTGATACGTGGCAGTCCGTAATTAGTTCGTTTTTTTTTTAAATCAAAAAAATCAAAAAATCAAAAAAAAAAAACACCTTATGGGGTTCTTGGGTTAATCATGGCCTTAATCATGCTCTAAGATTTAACCTTGTCAAATCACAAGTAGATTTTGCTAAATTTTCACCAAACTGTAATTCACGCATTTTTTCTAAGTCTAGCGCTTATTCCATCTATTTTAGAACCATTCTATTTATTGTTTTCTATTTACCTATCTATCTTAATCTTTTAAGTATTAAAATTAAAAATCTAAAATTGTAGAGTTGTTTTTGTGTATATTTAAACATATCATATCGCGTGAACCACGGTAAAGAGAAAAACAACCGCCAATGAAGCCACCACTTGGATCAGCAACGGGAGACACGCCACCACAGAAATGGGTAGACACCACTGCTGAAGTACTAAGAGAGGGTGGATACTTGAAAGAACACGGTGGCGGAGGTTAGGGAGAGAAAGCAGACCAGTCCTAAAACATTAGCTTGAAGCAGCCACCACCAGCTTTCCATTCAAGTACCCTGCAATATTTCAAAATGGGATACTAGACAGAGCTAGCGGGTTTAGCAAACTCTACCCAAAGAACTCCACCACCACCTCCACACAGTCACAAAGACCATGAGTGATTCGCCTCAGTAACACCAACTGCAATAACGACACTGGGCGACCATAAAGGCAAGAAACACATGAGGAAGCGAGTTCTCGGAACCGTCCTCATTGAGCTAGGATTACAGAAGAACCACTACCACATGGAGACTCCAAACAGAAATATATACACCGGAAAGAAACGTTCGTCACTAAATTTACTTAAATCTGGATTGAAGCCACGAGTAAAAACGTGAGAGTGAAGAAAAGAAAAGAAAATAAAGCACATCAAGGCATCCCTTAGGGCATCAATATCCATAAAACTCAAATGGAGTTTCTTATTTTTTTATTTTTTTTGTCTGCTTTAAAAAATATTAATCGTAGGTCGCAACGTGTCGGTGGAACCCGCAAACAATGCAAAAAACCACTCACAAACAGCTCTTATTTTGTATATGGATGAGCTGGTTCTTATGCTTTTTGTGGGGCTAAAGCCACAAAAAGTGTTAAGAGTGTTGTATGCTAAGTGTTTTAGAGAAGTATTTCGTGGTATTAGAATAATGAACAAGTATATGGGGGTTTTCTTTATATAGGAAATACATAAATCTTATCCATAAGATATGGATAAATACAAATATACAAAAGGATAAATACAAGTAGTAAACCATCCTTATCTAGGATTACATATAGTAAATCTAAACCAAGTGGGTTTAGGATTTCGCCTAGACTAAACCTATTTGCCATAGGTTTAGTAATCCCATCGCCTGGGTTTACTAGTCGGTCCGGTCGATCCGGTCTGGTATGATCCGGTACAGTCTGGTTATTGGCTATCCACCTTTACATATAACACTCCCCCTTGGATGCCATAACCACATAGAGCTCGTAATATGCTTAATGTTGCCTCATTAAAACCTCTCCAGGAAAACCAAAAACCCATTTGGGAAAAATGGAAACCATAGACAGGAAAAAGAGTACAACACATATTACTCCCCCTGATTTGAACACCTCTGAATGTAGCAGATGAAGTAACTCTTCTTGAATGGTAACTTGAATGCTTCTGACTTCTTATGTAGGTAACTCCGTGAATCTTCAAGTGTACATCCAGGCATTCGTCCATTTCATGTTCTGGTCGGATGTATGGACTTCGACCAGTACGTCTCGGCTTACACGCATGTGCATTGGTCCGTATGGACCTATCTTCATTTCCTTCGACCAAATGCGTTTTGGTTGGATTGATCTCGACCAAAACTCAATCACGAACTTGGTTGATGCTACTCTGATGGTATTATCAAAGTATAACCTGAAATAAGATCTAATAGATAACCTGCATTTATCAAAAACACTTAACCACTTAACCCCTCTTTGGGTTGGTTAGTATACATTTGGTTAGTATATAAAATAAACCAAAATTTTCTTGATGTAAACCTCACCATGTTTTATGACCCATATATTAGGTCATGGACCTTGTCCATTTATGTCTTACAACTTACCAATGAATATCTGATTATATTATAACCTAATGTTGCAGCAACAACATGGCTTATACGTGGTGATGTATAGATGCAGTTTGCGTACTGCCTTTGGTTCCTTAGAAATATATATGGTCATGGACGACATGATCCTTAGGTATGGACCAGATGGCTTGCCACAGCCATCCTTCATTTTATTATAAGCTTGGGACGTGCTGATCTTTTACAAACATATACGCCCATGGCTTGCCGTTCCAATGACATGGTCGGTTCTAAGGTTTAACCAATGACCTGAACCTTTTCTATGGATTGGTTCAATATAAACACAAAGAGATTCTCTTGTAAGAGAACACTTGTATATAGATGGACTGATGGTTCTTATAGAACTCGTTGCTTAGTCTTTCACACTATATGCAGCTGCTTTGTTCAGTCCATAAACAGCTAGGAACAATGCTGTTCTTGAGAATTTATTTTCTCATCTTTCTGGTACCTTTTTTATTATCTATCCAATGAACCATATGCTACCCATCACATCTTTATATGTCAATATGTTTCTTATAACCAGACTTTATGAATTTCTATTCACAGACTTTTTCGAGATTATATGGTAGCATCCACCACATAGGAGTATATCTCCTTATAGTTTGTTCCTTAGTCCTTGTGAGTCTCCTTGTGTAACAAGCTATGCTTGAATGACTTAAGTAGGAACATGGGCACTTATAAGGTCACGTGATCATGTCCTATTTCTCACGAATTTCTCATTCCTCACAAGACTTATATATCACTGGTTTATATGATGGCGTTTCTTATGTATGGCCAATACGCCTAATCTCTTTTACTCTTTAACCCCACGACCTTCTATGATCTTTATGATCCTTATGAGTACTCTTACGTGGGTGTATGATCCTTGCATTATCTTATGTTCTATTTGCTACTTATGTTGCGCATTGTTATCATTTGGTACCGATACACTTTCTGTGTTCCATTTCTGTCCAGACAAAATATACATGATTGCAATCTTATGACCTTTAATACTATGGTGTTTTGGCGTCCCAAATCACCTTCAATACCATGGGCTTTGGCGTCCCAAATCCCATTGTATGGTATCATATATTGTGGTCGACCATTTTCTATGTCTGCGATGGTTTCCATGGTACTCGGATCTATTATCATTTTATGCACCATTTCTTTTCTTTCCGAGTTTCCTATCTTATGGAACTCATTGGTCTATCTTGTATAGACTTAGCAGCAACTTTATAATGTCTCTCTAGGACATTCAACTCGTGGTGCAAGCTGGTTTATATATACATGACTTAGTCATTTTGGGTCAATGTGTCTTGGCATTTGATTAGCTAGCTTTGCATAATCTTCATTTCTTTTGGACGTCTTAAATCATTTCCTAGTCCGAGGATCTTGCCAAGATGGTTTATACCATTTCTATTTCACATTTACCAGCTTTTAGCTTTCTCCATTTTAATGTTGGATAATCAGATTACTATCAGTCATGTAATCTGTGTATCTGGCCACTATTCGATCACCTATATTTTGGCTCAAGGTTCCTTTATAAACTTGTGGAGAAAACATTCTTATCCAACATATATTCCCAATCCTCTTTTGAGGTTCCGTCTTATATGGCACATATGTTTGTGGTGGTTTATTCAGATTTTCTCTTAAGATGGTATATGTATGTGTCTGGTTTATGACCCTTAATCATTTTGAGATGGGAATATCTATGCTCACTTATATGGCCTGATGCATATTGATCTTATACATGTAAATTCATATTGTCCCTGAGCTATGGATGGGGGTTGTAGACTTTATGGGTAATGGTCTATACATATGAATTCATAATGTCCATAAGTTTTAGACTTTTATAAGTCATGGTTAGTCCATGGGTGTATCGCGGATGAACCATGGGAGAGTTACTTATAGACCACGTATGATCCATGTATAATCATGGATGGGTCGTATATGTTTCATGTGATCGAGAATGACAACCCGGACCATTCAATGGTTTTTACCGGTCTCGACCATGGTCAACCCGCATGTAATGTCCACGGGTGATTTGTAATATGTTCATGGATAATAGTTTATCCTTTCTCCCCCTCATGGACATAATCTAATCACGTGGTACTTAGGACATTATAGCCTAATGAGTATCCCTTGTGCACATGTTACACAACGTGAGATCTTTTGGGATAACTCTTTGTGCCATTTTCATTATCATTCTTTGCATCAAGTTTAGACTTGGGTGGCTTAATCCAATCATGCCGTAAAGTGTTTAAAATTTCATGGCTTAACTATGGTTTTAATCATCTATCATATTGATCCTTAGCATAGTCTAGATCAATAGAGTATGTAGGGATAGTCTTGACCAATGCCTTAGGCGAATTTCTTAGGAACTAAAGGAACTTTTGGTTCCTTTGCCCATTGGTCCAATGTGGAAACCATTCATACTTAAGTTTTTATGAATCAATGGGTGTTATTAGGTGAATATACTCGTGCCTTTGGCTATAGGTCTGACTATACACTCATTCATGAACTCTTATTGTCGAAATCTAGCTTATTCATTTAGACAACTATATGTTTCCTAATTCATAAGTTTATTTTGTTTATCACCATTTCCATTTTTGGAACAAATGGACATTTAGATTCTTCCCTTTTGGACACTCTTGATAGAGGTCATAAATTTGTTTGGGATTTCTACAAGTCTTGGGCAAACAGATTTGGTCGAGTGTGGTGGTTTGGATATACCACCTCGTCCTCGCTATCGACCTTGACCGTTCTTGGCTCCATGGTCGAACCCACGGTCTCTCATGGGTCAACTAGACTTGTTCTTATGGCATATTGAATTTGGTCGAGTGTATGTGGTTTAGAAAATGCCACAGCTTCTGTCTCGACCATGGCCTATGTAGGTTGGTACCTACGGCCTGCCATAGTCATTTCTTGTGGCCAAATGGAATGGATTGGCCACGACCATGTCCTGTCCATCCACTACAGCCATGTGTGGTTTATCATGATGGACATGGTTACTTTCATTTGGATTCATTTCTTATCTTCTGATGCCCTTACTGGTTTCAGGAAATGGTGTGGAATTAGGGGGTCTCAATTAGCATTTCTTTGCTTTACTCAGCTAGCAATAGATATGAGATCAGATATGAATAATGGGGCTGAGTTATCCATAGACTTAAAGTCTTGGAATATATTATTCCTCAATTCATTTATTGACTTTGGTGATCATAACACTGTCTAAAGGTTTATAGCCTTTAGTGATCATAACTCTGTCCAAAGGTCTAGAGGATTTTAATATTCAGATTCTGATCTTTGAGACTCTTAGCAAAGGTGATGGTGGATAAATGTATCTATCATTTCTTAGTGGCATTATTGCCTCTGTGATACATTCACCAAGTCCATTGGACTTTAGGATAACTTATGTGTCTAATGATTATATATATATAGCTTTATATTTTCAACATTTTGAGATCATTCTATTTAGTGGTGTGAGTACCGACCAAACATTCGAAGGGTTTGACCAAGTAAAGTCACACAACCATGGATGATTCAACAATCCTAACATGCGGCTAAGTACAATGCAGCATGATGTGGTCGAGTCCTATGTCTATGTGGTCGGATTGGACCATGCGGCCTAGGTTTGATCTAGACCCGGCCAAACTGACTTGGGATCGGCCAAACTATATCTAAACAAACAATCTATCATCCTAACTCACAAACAAGTTCAATTAAGGATTAGGGTTTGTGGTTTTAGTGTTTGGCCTAAGTAGTTCTATATGACCATGATGCAAAAGTCTTAGTACATGATCTATATGAAGTTTTAGAATGCATAGACCACACGGTCATGATGTATCATGATGCAACCATCCTATGTTCAAATGACTAACATGCGGCTAAGTACCATAAGGATCTAAAGACACACGTCCATGCAGAAGACTACATGGTTCTTAGTCTAAGACCACACGTTCACAAGATTCATGATCACTAGGATGAGATGCAAAACAGTCCTAAGTCGATTTCAAGGTCGACAAGGTTTAAACCTAGATCGGTTTCAAGGCCGGATAATAGTATCATGACTTAGGGTTTCATATTATGAATGGATCAAGCAATTCTAGCACCTTAACTCTCATGAAATAATTAATCAAAATCAATCAATCAATTCTCCACCCGATTTTATTAATTATGGTAATTAGGGTTTCAAGGCCCTTTAGATATTCAATTTAAGTCTTTAAAGTATCAAGCAAGATTAAATTGAGGTTTTTCAAGGCCCTTATGATTATCAAATCATTCAATCAAAAACGAATTGATCATTTAAATTTATAAACCTCAAAAACGATTTTTTGTTTTTTTAGGAAAAACCGGTTTAAACAATTTGCTTACAAGGTTTTCAAGGCCTTTAGGGTTTAAGGTTTTCAAGGCCTTAATTCTTTCAATGCATGATAGTAAAATTAAATCTATAAATCCTAACTTTCAAGCAATGGATCACACGATCCATGTTCAAAACAAAACAATTAAACAAAAGCAAAACCTATTGCACCTAGGTTTACCGAATTAGGGTTTTGGTTTTCTGTCTCTAGATTAACTAGGTTTACCGATTTAGGATTGATCTTATATCTTTATAGTAGTTAATTTTAGGGATTAGAAACATAAGCCTAAAAGGATTAGGGTTAGGGATTTTTCGAAATTAGGGTTTTTGTAAACCCATAGCTAATAGGTTTTCTTGGAAAATTAGGGTTCATGTATCCATCGGATAAAGCTATGTTTTTTTATGAGCTTATTTCAATCCGATTTCAACATAAAACTTTAGGGGTTTTGTTTCTAATCTTATATGAGGTATAAAGACATAGAAATAATGATCTAAAGCTTTAAAATAAATAGATTAGGGTTCATATCAAATCGATTATCGATTTAGGGTTCTTAAGATCATTCGATATAAACATATACTTATTTTAGATCTTATTAGGTTTAGATTCATATAAGTTTCGATTATAAACAACCTAACAATCAGATCTAATGATATCAAAGTTTTAAATTTCCATAGTTGTCTTATTCATATTCGAATGGGTTATGAACAATCAATCATAAACTATGAAAACAAATCGGTATGTATATAACTTTAGGGTTTATGCGATTTACCTCTAACTTCTTTGGATCTGAATGGACCTTACTTAGAGAGCAAATCACGAGCTACAAGTTGATGAAGAACACCTTTAGAGAGCTGCTATGAACCTCTTTTGATTCGTGATCCTTTGGGATTGAAAGTTGATGTCGATATTGATGTTTGAATCTGCAATAACTCCTTTGTGTTTGTTTGTTGAATCCTCAACTAGTTTCTTCATTGAAAACTTAGTAAGATTAGTATTTATTTCAAAGATTACTTTTCTATGACAGTAAGTAGATTAGGGTTTAAGAAAACTTAGCTTTTATGTGTTTCTTTTCGTGAGTTATTAAGTTTTGATGCAGAGATCGAAACTGATCATGATCTGCAACAAACTTAACTTTTGATCCGGAATAGAAAACAAGCCGTACAGGTCGCGTCAGAGATCGGATTGTTCATCTGTTTTCTGCAACGGATTCCTCTTCTCAATATCTTCAAATTGATATGTAACTCGTTTTCTGGTTCCCCATGGTTAGGGAGATACGTCGGTTTGAAGTTACACCGAAACTTTAGGGTTTATTTTGATCTGCAATCAATTTAGATGTGTAGGTCAAACCAAACAAAGAAACAATAGAAATTCTTAAGATAGATCAAGAGAACTTAGCTTTAGGTTATTCTTGTGTTTGAGATTGATCCTTGAAACTTCTTTAATTCGTGAGTTACTGAGCTTGAAGGTGAGATAGAATCTGCAACAAGCTTCTTCTTTGTTGTTTATTGAATCCGTCAAGGTTTTGCGGCTCGCACTGATTCTCTGCGTGAGGGCGCGTTACAGCTCTGATTGACAAACCGTTAACAACGATAGTTTCTTCTTCTCCGGGGCTTCAATTTGATATATTACGCGTCTTCTAACTCCACACGGTTTGAGAGATACACCTCTTTGAAGTTCGGGTAAGAATTAGGGTTTATGTTGACGAAGGTGAGAGAGAAGAGAGAAATAGATCGGTTTCTTGCTTAGAGGCTATCGTGCTGATAACGTGTTGTATGCTAAGTGTTTTAGAGAAGTATTTCGTGGTATTAGAATAATGAACAAGTACATGGGGTTTCCTTTATATAGGAAATACATAAAGCTTTATATTTCGTGGTTTTGCGAGCCGCAAAACCTTTACATATAACAAAGAGACCCTTTTTTAAGGGATAAAGATGTTCTTATTGTCATTGGCCAAAATTGAAAGAAAAAAAAGTTAAGAGAGAAAAAACACTAGATGGTAATCGTAGGAAACTGAAAATTGAATATAATTGATCCATTTGTTATATATCATCTACTCTATTAAAATAGAGTTCAATTTATCTACCATTGAAAATTGTCATTATTTAATTTTTGGAATGTTTCAAGTTTGTTAGTGTATTACATAATGGAAAATTTTCAAAAATAACACTTTCTTTATACCACTTTTCATTTTAATTTTCATTAAAGAGACATTTTAAAAAATACAACTTTTTTAAGGAGCAATTTTTGAAAAAATTAATTAGAATCCTAAATTTTACATTCATAAACCCTACCCACATCCTACACCACCCCTTAACTCTAAACCCTAAGTCTTAGATTAGTTAATCTAAAGGTTATAAGTGTGTTTTTTTCTCTTAAAAAACAAAGATAAAAATGATTAAGGTATTTTTAAAAGTGGTACAAGGAAAGTTGTATTTTTGATAATTCTCTTACACTTTATGGACAATATCAAGTTAGTTAGATATTTATTTTATTAAAATTAGAGTACCTTTTGTATTGTTTGGAAACATAAATAACAATTTAAAAAAAATGTTTGGAAACATGAATAGCAATTTTATTTTTAAAAAGTTTTGTTTGAAAAAAAAATAGTGTTCTTTCACTAATGATTTTTAGTAATTTCATTAACATAAGAACCAAAATATTTCAATTGTATATAAATTTTTTTTTAGAAAGTTCATAAATATGTTATTAAATCAATAGTTAGAGCCAAAATATTTCTATATATATGATTAAATATATTTATTAAAAAACAAGTAATCATTAACGTAAAAATATAATATACATATACATTTACATATATATATATATATATATATATATTCTCAGGTTGTTATAATAACTATATTTTATATTAACTATTTTAAAGATTTTTGTTATTAGTTTAAATATGTTATATACAAACATAAAAATTATAGTAATTTAAACAACCATATTAATTTGTTAGTTATATAATTTTTCTTATTTCTACATAAATATAAGATAATATAGTATTTATATGATCCATTTAAATATTACATATAATTTTTTCTTTAATAGATCAAACAGTAATACAATATGAATAACTTCAAATATATAAAATAAACACAGCTATTTGTTATACATACAATTTACGATAACACACATGCGGGTGTTATAAATGGTTATCTAAATACATATCGACTACAATTCGTTTTTTCTGAATGTTGGGGTATAAAATAATTTTACATTCGGATATTATGAATTTACGGACGCTGTCGAGTAGAATCATTCAAGGTTTGAATAGGTTTGTAAAAATCTAAAAATATCTAAAAACTGTCGGTTTACAAACATTATTAAATAATATTTTTTAAGTAAAAATAAAAAATCGCTAGTTAACTTTATTTTTTAGAATGAATGAATATAATACATTGCGGGGTTCAAAAAAGCTATAGCATTTATATCTAAGTAAGAAATCTCAATGCTTCATGCATGTTGCACGAACGGTATTTTCATCACGCAAGCAAGAGCCAACGTCGTTGAGACATATTCCGGTTAACTCCAAATCGGGAACTCATAATATTAATGTAACTCTCACTTCCCCTAATCAAAATAAATTAATAAGCACAAGTCAGCAATAGTACTTGGGTCACACACATGTCACACGACTGTTACAGCGACAGGACGGCTCATCCCGGTGGACAAACTACCAAGGAGACCACTGTAGTTCAACATGGAAACCCTAGGCTTCCCCTGCGGTACCCAGTTCTCTGGCTCAGTGGTGTCCGAGACCACCGCTTCCAAGGAAGTGGATCTATCGCACGTACCAAGCCACTTGGCTTGCATGTACTTGTGTTTTCTCCAAGGACCCATGTGCACTTTCTTGTCTCTCAAGCATTTCTTGCCGGCGATGCACAATATCTTGATCAGAGACCGGAGCCTCTCGACTTTTCCGACGTAAACCTCTGGCAATCGGCTGATAAGCCTTTTGTACTCTTCACCGCCTTTTGCAATCTCGAACTCTGCCCTAAATGATAACTCAATAACCACTCGCATCTCGCCTTTCTTTGAATCGGATCGGTCAATAATCTCTATATATTCGTGTTCCCCTGATTTTTAGATAAAATTACAAAAAAACACTAGTCAGTCCCAGTGTTTTAGTCACTTTCATATAAATAAAATATAATTTGTTGATATGGTCTGAAAAATATCTCTTCGTGTTCTTCTTGTGGACATTAAAAAAAAAACAAATAATTAATATTATTATAGATATTTGCATTGACGTGATCTTGAGGAGTGATGATAAAGATGGCTGAACAGTTGAGAGCCACTAGGTAATTTGATTATAATAATGAGTAAAAAAGATGTGCACTACTAACCTGCAGGGATGTCTTGAGAGCTTCTCCACTTGGATTTAGAGATGACGCAGTCGTAGCCGGCCACATCTCGAAGGTGTCTAGAGATTTCGCCACGTAAGCAGCTACGACAACCACCGGCAACGGGTCGACGGCAGACACAATGAAGACCCTTTGATTTAACTTCTTTCAGTGCATCCTTTGTCGCTTGTCTAATCTTTGTCTCAATTGAACTTGTCCTATACAGTGTCCCCTACACAATTTCAAAACACCTAATTAATAAAATGACGAAATATATATATTATGATTATGAACTTTTTTGGAAGAAGAAATAAAGGTACCTGAAGAAGATGTTCTTGTTCCTGCCAGAAAGTTTTGTTTTCTTCAGAACTGCGATTGCTATTATCTTCATTAACGTCGTCGTCTATATCTCCACGACCGTTGAGGTTACCGGAGTCCGGGAAGTCTTCCGGAGATTGGTTTCCTTCGTCTAGGAAACCGAAGATAACGTCGTCGGAGCTAGCCATTCCTTCCAGAAATCTCATGATGTCATCGGAATTTTGCCGATCCATTGGTTTAAAAATACAAAGAAAGATAGGGAGAAAACTAAAAATGTTTTTCTTTTCTGTATGAAGAAAAATCGAGAAAAGGAGATCTATATATATAGCAGTGGGCAGGGCGGAGATGGGACCCGTCTGAAATCAGGCTAAACAGATACAAAGCGCCGCGAAAGAGAGGATTGGTGGTGACGTGTCCAACTCTTATTGGAGGATGTGTCAAATCTCGGGGATGAATGATTGCGCAAGACAGCTAAGTTCCCATGTCAGCATGACTAGTCTCGTGAGTTTCTTCAGAACTTATTCGCATATACTCTGATCATATTCTAATAATAAAAAGATTCCTTTCTAGCAATAAAGGATAACCAAAATAACTTTTATCACCTAAAGAACCAAGATTTTCTTTTACTCGTTCTCCGGGGAAAACTCCAATTTAACAATGAAACTAGATTTTAACCCGCACGTCCGTACGGATATTTTTCTATTTTATAAATGTATTTGATATTACTATAAATATTTTAATTATATAATTTTTAATTTAGTGCTATACATTGTGTAACTCTATAATTTTTTTTTATATTTCTTCCTCAAAATTATTAATATACAATAATTTGTTTTAAACATTTTAATTTATTATTAATTTTTATTTACTTACTAATATATTTTCGAGTTGAAATACAATAAAATAACCATATGAAATAATCAAATAAAGAATCTTTTTCAAAATATGTTTTTTCTTTAATTTATACATTTTGCATATAATATATTTTAAATTTTATTTATTTATATTACTTAAAAGAAATCTATTTAATATGTATAAGAAAATATACTTTAACATATATCATTTTAATGTTTTACGAAATTTATAAGTAAAACACTGTTTTGTTTAAATAATATAGACCTATTTTTAGTAAATTTTATACATAGTAGTATCTATCATATTATTTTATTAAAAAATAATTTTGAATTTTTTTGTTACTACATCTAATCTATTATTTTATACATAAGATATTTGAATTTTAGTACTATTTAAAAGAAAATTCCCAACATATTTTTTATAATTAAAAAAAAAAATTAAAATTCAAATTTGATTTGTCATTAAAATTTTAAGTGAGTTTCTAAAATACCATAGTTTTCTATTGACATTTTTAAAAAAAAATAGTATATGAATTAAAGTTTATTATATATTATTATATTTTGTATACAAACATTTTAAAACAATATATTGTTGAAAGTTTCAATATAAATAAAAAATTGTAAGTTTAACATATGTTAATACATTTATTTTGTATAAAGCTATTATACAGTTTATGAATTTTAACCTATTTTAATGAATGATGATTTATTTAAATGAAAAATTTTAGAATTTAAAATTTGTTAATTTACCTATTTAATATAATTTTATCATATTTAATTCATGTAACACTTCTATTTTCATATAATCCAGAGTTTATTTATAGAATTTATAAAAAATAGTAGAATTTTTATTTTCTTGTTTATAATAAAATTTTAGTTAACATTAATTTACAATAATATTATATAACTAATTACGAAATTTATTAATGTATTATTTTATAAAAATATTTAAATTCTTAAGTAAGATTTTGTTAGATTCTTTCTTAACAGATTTTGTTATAATTGAAAAATAAAATTCAAATATTTAGTTGTTTTATTATTAATGTAAATAATCAAATATGTCATATTAACTAATTTTTGAAATGGTCTAATTACTATTTGTTAATAATAGATAAATTTTTTAAAAATTTTAATTTACCTATTTAATATAGTTTTACCATATTTAACTAATGTAACACTGCTATTTTTATATAATAGAGAATATATTTATAGAATTTATGAAAAAATAGTGTAGAATTTTATTTTTCTGTTTTATAATAAAAACTTAGTTAAAATGATTTATAATAATTTTATATTACTAATCACGAAATTTATTAATGTATAATTTTATAAAAATAATTAAATTTTTAAGTAAAATTTTGTTAGATTCTTTCTCAACAGATTTTGTTATAATTAAAAAATAAAAATTCTAGTTGGTTTATTATTAATGTACCAAATTTATATACCAAAAATATTAGATGAGTGTTGTACACGTTTTAGAAGGATTGAAAATTGTGTTATCAAATTATAAATATGGTATAATGAGTTGATGAATATTCTGAAAAAACATTTGGTTCCTAATTGATTGATTATCAAAATCGTGATTGTTTAAAAAATCTATTATATCTAATATCTAATATATTTAAATTCAAAATCTTATAGGTTCAAAAATAGACTATTTTATTTGGTTCCTAATTGATGATTATCAAAATTGTGATTGTTCAAAAAATCTATTATATCTAATATCTAATATTTATTTTGTATAAAGCTATTATACAGTTTATGAATTTTAGCCTATTTTAATGATGAATGATGGTTTATTTATATGAAAAACTTTAGAATTTAAAATTTGTTAATTTACCTATTTAATATAATTTTATCATATTTAATTCATGTAACACTTCTATTTTCATATAATCGAGAGTTTATTTATAGAATTTATAAAAAAGTAGAATTTTTATTTTCTTGTTTATAATAAAATTTTAGTTAACATTGATTTATGATAATATTATATAACTAATTACGAAATTTATTAATGTACTATTTTATAAAAATATTTAAATTCTTAAGTAAGATTTTGTTAGATTCTTTCTCAATAGATTTTGTTATAATTAAAAAACAAAATTCAAATCTTTAGTTGGTTTATTATTAATGTAAATAATTAAATATGTCATATTAACTAATTTTTGAAATGGTCTAATTACTATTTGTTAATAGTAGATAAAATTTTAAAATTTGTTATTTTAACTATTTATTATAATTTTACCATATTTAAATAATGTAACACTGCTATTTTAAAATAATAGACAATATATTTATAGAATTTATTAAAAAAATAGTGTAGAATTTTATTTTCCTGTTTTATAATAAAAACTTAGTTAAAATAATTTATAATAATATTATATTATGAGTCACGAAATTTATTAATGTATAATTTTATAAAAATATTTAAAATTTTAAGTAAATTTTTGTTAGATTCTTTTATATTTTACTAAAAATAAATAATTTAATAATATATTTATAGATAGTTTTATATAACATACACTATATATTTCGAGATTGTTTTTTTACGACAAAGAAATAATACATTGAAATTAATTAATTTAAATATATTATTTTAAGTGATATTGGAAGAATCTGTAAATAAGAAAGAAATAGGATGACTAAATGTGTAAATAGAAAAAAATATTTAATCTGCTATCCATGTTTCCAAACATTTTTCTTTAGTCTACTATCCATGTTTACAAACATTCCAATTTTGTACTTGATTTTTAATAATATAGATGTTAGTTAATAGATAAGTCACAACATTTTTCAATAAGTCCAGAAAAAAAACATGCCAAGGTAATTTCAAATAGGACTATGTTTTAATATAGTAGATTATGTAAAAAATTTCTTTGACATTTTGTGAGCTCAGTTTTATGTCTAACTCCTAATATATAAATTAGGTAACTAGATTTTGATCCGCCCTTAGAAAGATGAATATATTTTTTATATATTAAAAATTATATATAACTAAAAATATTTTGATTTTTATCTTTCAAAAAGCAAAAGTATATTGTGGTTACTTTTAAAAAATATATAGCATATTCTGTTTATCATATTTTGTTGACGTGGTTATATTTAAGTAAAATATGAAAGATTATGAATGTAGATGGATAATTGAGTGATAATGAAAATTATAATATCCTTATTATCACTTAAAAAACCAAAGAAACATGAAATCCCCTTAAGTCAAATTCTCTCTCACATACTTCCCAATGCAATCTGTGTGGAAAGTCCCTAGCTGCTTTTCCAATGTGAACCCTTCGGCGCTTGTCTCTGGCGAACCGCCGCCCTCCCTTCCCCTGACCCCCCTGACCCATCCTATATCCTCTCCCCAGTTAACTTCCCTTCCCTCTCAGAAACCACTTCCAAAACTGCCTCCTTCTGGCCAATCTCGAAAAGGATTTTGCAAGGAGGCTCCAACAACACTTATCGTTTTACCCTCGCAAGAGAAGAAGAATGAAGTTACAAACTTCTATGTTCTCTCCCCAAAGGATTCAGAGCAACAAAAAAGCAACTCTCTTTCCTCAATCCACTGCTCCAGAAAACAAATCTGAAACCTCTACAGTAAACTCCAAAAAGCCAGACCCAAACCCTAGAAAAGAATTTTCAATTCTTCCCACCAAAACTTCATCCCCTTCCCTAACCAACAAAGCCACCTCTCAATACCTTCCAAAGTCTTCAACCATCCCCCCCGTAAACTCAACGCCAATCCCAACTGTGAATTCAAACCCAACTTTTCCTCCCCCTCTTCCTGTGCAGAACCAATCCTTTATTGAAAAATTGAGAGCTTACGCTAACAAGACTCTGAAACGCCTAGCTCCAGCCTCAATAGCACCCTCAAGCAGGCCCAAGATACTTATTCCATTCTCTGTCTTCAAAAAAAGAGAAAAATTACACAAGGACTTCATCATCTGCTACTTTAATGGTAAATCTCCACCCTTTAAGCAGATTCAAAATGTGTTTAACTATATGTGGGGTAAAGGAAAGAGACTGGAGATACACAATAATCCTTTGAATCACTCAGCCATAGTCAGAATTTAGAGTGCTTACCTCAGACAGAAGATCCTTGACAAGAACATTTGGTATGTTGGAGACTATATGTTCCATACTGCTCAGTGGAACTCCAAGCACTCTATGACCACACAACCTCTGAAAGCTATCAAGATCTGGGCGCACCTCTTTGGTGTTCCTCTCGACTTGCGACATGATGAAGGTCTCCGCCTTGTGGCAGGGTTAGTAGGAGAATCAAAGGAGACTGGCGATTTCACAAAAAACATGGTTAGCCTAACAGTTTCTCACGTCAAAGTTGAAGTGGATCTAACGAAGCCTTTACCTCCAGTAGTTGAATTCGAGAGAGAAAGTGGTGAAGTTGTTGAAGTCTTGGTACACTACCAGTGGATTCCACCTACTTGCTCACATTGTCACGAACTAGGACATATAGTTCGCAACTGTCTCACTTACACCCCTCCTGCCCCTGACCCAACAAAATCCTCTGCCTCTGTTCCTGACCAAAATGATTCCTCCATCCCCAAAATTTTTCCTAATCAAACCCAAAAATCTCAGTTATCGTTTTCTTCCTCAAAAGCTCCAAAGAAATCTCTAAGAAAGGCCCAAACTGCTACCCATAAACCCCTGGATCCAAACTCTGCTTCTTCATCTTTAAACCCTCCATCTCTTACTTTTCCTCACCCTCCGCTATCCCCCAACCCCCAAAACTCATCAAAACAGCTGGTCCCCCCTGATTTTTTCAAAAACTCTTTGTCTTTCTCCTCTCCCGATCCTCCACCTAGACCATCACTAAAAAGATCTTGTTCATCCCCAACCCTATCCCTCCCTCCGTTGCTCAAAACCCCTATTACCAGCCCCGGTTTAACTCTTTGCCCCTCCTCTTCTAAACCCTTTCATTCCTGATGTCTCTACACCTAACCTTAAATTATCTTCTTTTGGTAACCGAGGCCCCCCTCCTCCTGAGGATCCTCCTAACCCCTCCCAATGAATATGGAACTCTTTTTTTGGAATGTCTGAGGCCTAAATGACCCGGGCAAGCATAAACCTTTTGTTGACTGGCTAAAAAGTCAAAATCCCCCTTTTTGGTGCCCTTCTGGAAACTCATATAAAAGAACCCTCCCTAAACCCTATTCTTTCTAAACTTTGTCCTGGTTGGAAGACTCTCTCGAATCATTTGTCTGATCCTAATGGCCGGATTGTTCTGATCTGGAAGGAGCCTCTTCAGGTCCAGCTCTTGTCCCAATCTCGTCAGGAACTAACCTGCTCTATATCACTCCCAAATCAACCACCTATCTTCTATATTGCCATTTACGCCTCCAATGCCAATGAGGAAAGAGTGGACTTATGGAATGATCTTCTGGAAAACCACGCCTCTCTGGATTTAAAAATCAAGACCTGGGTAGTTGGAGGTGACTTTAACCAGATTCTCTTCCCACTAGAGCACTCCAACCCGGACTTTATCTCCACTGACAGTCTCATGTATCAGCTACAAGATTGCTTTCTTCAAGCTGGTCTTTTTGACCTTCGCTATCTTGGGCCCTGCCATACATGGACAAATAGTCAACCTGACACCCCAATAGCAAAGAAACTTGATCGTCTGCTGGTAAACAACACCACTATCTCCATTTACCCTCGTTGTAGCCTCCTTTCTCCCTCCTAAGATGTCAGATCACTCTTCCTGCCTTCTAAACTTAGCCGTAAACCTACCTAAAACCGGAACCTATCCTTTCAAATTCCTTAACTATCTCACTAAACACCTGGGGTTTGCCGAGTTGATCAAAGCATAGTGCGTTCATGTTGGAAGTGCTAGCCAAACTTTAACGCAGTTATGCTGGAAGCTGAAACAAATAAAGAGTGCAATAAAAATATTAAATAAAGAAAATTACTCACAAATTCAGGAGAGAGTTTCTGAAACTCACAGTTTGTTACAACATGTGCAGGTACAACGTTACAGGACCCAACCTCACTGAACTTCCAAGCAGAAAGAGAATTGCATCAAAAGTGGAATTTCCTCAGAGAGATCGAAGAGCTTTACTTCAAGCAAAAATCAAGAATTAACTGGCTTAAGGAGGGTGATCTAAATACCACTTTTTCCACAGAATCTGTCAGGTGAGAACAAGCTACAATGCCGTTAGAGCCTTCCTCAACGGTTCTGGTGTCTGGATAACAGATCCGGTGGAGATGAGTGAACTAGTTGTATCCCATTTATGCTCTATCCTGGGCCCGTCATTTTGCCCCCTGCTCTCAGCTCCTCCAAGGAATGGTTTGAATATCTTCTACAATTCACAGTCTCCCATACTCAGAGATTCCATATGTTGTTACCCCCTTCAGGAGACGAGATAAAATCGGTCATGTTCAAGCTCAACCCAAATAAAGCACCAGGGCCAGATGGACTTACCTCAGGTTTTTTCAAGGCTGCATGGGAATGATCTGTAGGTGATGAGGTGATAAACTCCATAGCAAACTTCTTCACAACTGGATTTCTTCGCTCCTCAACAAATGCTACCATCTTAACGTTGATCCCTAAATTCCCTGGTGCATCACAAATAACGGAGTTCAGACTTATTTCGTGCTTAAACACAATCTACAAGGTGATTTCAATATTGCTAGTCAAAAAACTAAAGCTCATTTTGCCCAACTTAATACTATCAAACCAAATAGCTTTCTTTCAAGGAAGGTTACTGTTTGAGAACATAATCCTAGCGAGTGAGCTTATAAATGGCTACCATAAAGACAAAAGACCAAAGAAGATCACCATCAAAGTTGACATCGCCAAGGCCTTTGATACTCTATCTTGGGACTTCCTGTTCCCCTGCCTCGAAGGTTTGGGTATCCAGATCATTTTTTGCACCTTCTCAAATCATGTATCTGTAAAACAAGTTTCATGGTGGGTTATAATGGAACAGTGAATGGGTACTTTAAAGGAACAAGAGGGCTTAGGCAGGGGATCCTCTGTCTCCCTACCTCTTTGTCATTGCTATGAACTGCTTGTCCCATATGCTAAATGGAATAGCGACAGACACAAGGTTCAAGTATTATTCCAAATGCAAGAAGATAACTTGTTGATCTTTATTGAGGGGAGTATAAATTCGGTGCAATGTGTGCTACAGGTCCTTAAAGAGTTTGAGGCTCGATCAGGGTTGGCGGTAAGCTTAGAGAAAACTAGCTTCTTTGCATCAGGAATGAGTGAAGAGGAAATCAACACAATTCAAGCATCCTCGGGAATGGTGTGTGGAAGCCTACCATTCAAATATCTTGGAGCCCCACTGAACTCGAAGAAGCTGTCTCTTGCTAGTTGTGAACCTCTGCTGCACCAAATCAAGGGTTGTTTCTCCTCCTGGTCCACAAAAACGCTTTCATTCTCAGGAAGATTGTTGCTTATCAAAACTCTAATCTCAGGGATCACCACATTCTGGTGTTCGTCCTTCGTTCTCCCAAAAGCATTTGTGGCGAAGATAAACTCGATGTGTAGTGTGTTCCTGTGGAAAGGGGATCTCGACGCTCATAACTCAGCAAGGGTGGCTTGGACTACAGTTGTAAGAACCAAGGATCAAGGTGGTCTTGGAGTAAAGGACCTTAGGACATGGAACAGAGCTTGTTGCTTGAGGTTAATCAGGCTCATTTTCTTCAGACCTGACTCTGTATGGGTTTCCTACTTCAAGGAGGTCATATTAAAAGGCTCAGTCAGCAACTATTGGACCACAAACCCCTCCCAGAGTTACTCGTGGCTAACAAACAAACTACTGAAACTAAAGACAATTGTTTACCCATTGATACGACTACGAATTCAGAATGGAGAATGTGCTAGATTTTGGATTGATAACTGGAGTCCTCTAGGAAGCCTCAAAGATTACATGGAAGGAGGAGGATCAAGTCTTGGGATTCCAAAAAATGCAACTCTAGCTTCTCTTTACTGCAACGGATCATGGCGCCTCCTTGCAGGAAGAACAGATCGTCAACTTCAGGTCCTTACCCATATCACCACCATTCAATTTAGAGAGGAACAAGATTATTATGAGTGGGAGATAAATGGGAAATCAAGACCAAAATTTATCATAGGAGAAGCTTACCAGTACCTAAGAGGAGAAGCTGAGGAAGTAAATTGGTCCTCTTCGATTTGGTTTTCACGAAACATCCCAAGACATAGCTTCCATGCGTGGCTCGTGGTCCAAGACAGAAACCCAACAAGGAACATGATGATTAATTGGGTACTGCAAGTATCTCCCTTGTGTCTACTATGCAACTCATATCCGGAATCCAGAGATCACCTTCACTGGGATTGCAACTACAACTTTGATTTGTGGTCCCTGGTAGCCTCACGATTCCGCATCCACCCGGAAAGGCAATGGCAAGGATCGTTGGATCAGATCACATCTCTCCCCCACCCTCAACCTCTCGATCTCTCACCTTACTCGCATGGCAAACATCATTGTACTGGATCTGGAATGAACGTAACTCCAGGCTGCATGCGAACCAGTTTAGATTGGTAGATTCTCTTTTCTCCATCATTGATCACCAGCTCAGAAACAAGATCCAGAGCTTCAAAGAGGCAAACCCCAAAAAATCTTCTGCAATGATGCAACAATGGATTCGATAGGGCTCTCCCCCCTCCCATTCTTCTTTCTGTCAAAGTTCACTTTTTCCTCAAACAACTAATTATTGGGCTTAGTTGAGTTATTATTATATGAGTTCACTGGGCAAGGCTCAAAAAACACTAGAGCCTTTGGGCTTTTGTAATCTTTTCTTTCTTGCATTTTATATTAAGAAAGCCAGTTACAAAAAAAGAAAGATAATTATAATATTTTTTTTAATTAAATGGTACTATAAATTATGTAATACAATAACAAATTTGAAATAGTTCAAAAATTAATTGACAAATTTCAATGGTAAATAATTTAGGACTTTATTTTAATAAAATAGATAATCTGCGGAATGCACATATTGAGATATCTTCTAAAAGTAATTGTTAAGTAAATAATTTTTAAATAATTTTGTTTTTAAATAATAATAAAAATATTAAAATAAATTTTAATGATTTAATTGAAATTTTAGAAATATTTAAGTTTTATCAGTTAAAGTATGACATATTTTAAATTTTGAAAGTAAATTATTTATATATTTTATATAATAAATAATTTAATTTAAATAATATTAAAAAGATATATATTTTTAATCTAAATAATTATCAATGAGATTTTTTATTTGTATGGTTTAATGATTATTAATATCTTGTTACAACAAATATTTTAACCATTAATCACAAAATTTTCTTGTAAAATTTTAAACGATTTAATAATTTATAGTCGTTTTGGAAAAATCAAAAATACAACATATACAAAAACCCTAATTTTTGTTATATGCACATTGTTTAGAGAAATTCCATAAAACTCAATTTAGTATTCAGTTCTCTCTTCAGTACTATTCACTTCTCTCCTCGAAGCAAGTTAAGATCTAATTTTACCTCTGCCGCCGACGGCGCATGCGCGCGTGTGACGGTGCTGGAGAGTCCCATCTCTCCCTCATTTGCTTTTCTTTTTTTTTGCTTCACCCCCATACCTTTCTCTCGCTTCGTCTTGTCGTTTGTTCTATCCTTGAATGCTCGCCGGTGACGTCTTCGCTACAGGGAAGCTCCAGCTTCAGTGTAGGTGTGATGGGTGGTGGAGTCTCAACATGGAGCTGGAGTGTTTGCGTCCGGTGAAGTCGACTTTTAGGGTTTGATGGAGATTCCCTTAAGCTCTATGTAGGAACATCAGCGGGTAGAGGAGGTTGTTTGGCTCGCCATCTTGCTCTTCAATTGTAATCCTTGATCTCGGTTCGGCGGGTGAGTGGTGTGGGGTTCAAGGTTCCCGACTTCTCCTTGGTGTCTCAAAAAGGTGTGCCTTGTCAGCTCTGTACCTAGGGTGCCTCAGAGGATCCTTTTATCTCGAGATTGTGCTTAGTCTCGTCTCCAGCGGTGTTCGTAGTCGAGATGTTTGGTGCGGGTGGTGTTACGGTGGCGCAATGCAGAGACATCGTATATGGCTTCTTCGTCGTGGTGCTTTGACTCTCCGCCTGATCTCTCTCCCTCTTCACGGTTTCTCAATCTCTGCTAACCAAGGGGCTCTGTCGAGAGAAATTTTCCTTGGTTTATACTATAGTTCTTAATTTCTTATTTTGAGTCGTGCCACCGTCTCTGCTTTGAACAGCTCAAGCCCTCCCGGTTCCGATTCTCGGAATGGGCGATTGTCAAGGTGGTTTCAGGTTCTTGTGGTGAGAAATACAAGAAAACCCTAGAAACAAAAACCTATAAAAGACAATTCTAGAGCATTTTACATGAACAAGGAACAAGAATACATACGCTCATACAAAAAAATTACAAACCCATCAATATAGTAGTACATTAAACTTGTAAAGGCCTCTAAACGAAATTTATCGTTGTCGTCCACGGCCCACCAAATGATAACATCAACATATACTAACCCCGAGAACATACCTCTCCAACCCAAAGATCCTAGAATTTATAACCATGCAAGATAAACCATTCTAGGAAGACACTCTCTTCTGGATACGGCAACGACACAACTTCATTGCGTTCAAGCTACGCTTTGATAAAATCCCGGCAAATAACTTTCCAATTTCAATAGATTTGGAGATAAACAAGGTCAAACCCGTCAACACACACCGAAGACAAGATGGAACCAGTAGCTAGAATGACGTAGTAGCGAGCTGACTCTATGAAGCACCGTTGATTACTGAGACAGCATAATGTGATGGAAACACAACGGTGACGTAGTAGCGAGCTGATATGGCGCATTCACACTCTGGCACAATAGTTTCAGAGACGAAGAAAGGGATTGGAAGACCGTAAAGCCGACTTTGTGAAAAATCATCGATACTCGAGATGGCGTAGTGTGATGGAGATGCAGCGGTGATGTAATATTAAACAGATCTGGTGAGTCCATACTCTTGTACAGTAATTTTAGCGAGGAGGAAAATGATGAGAAGACCCTAGAGCTGGCTCTGTAAAGAACAGTCGATGTTTGAGATGGTATAAGGTGATGGAGACGCAGCGATGACGTAGTAGCGAGTAAATCTAGCGAGTCCACTCTCTTGCACATTAGATCGGGCGACGAGGAGAAAAGGTGTTGTATTAAGACACTGAAGGTGCAAGCGTTTTGAAACTAGGATTTAAATTTTAAACCTATATCAGAATGTAAGGCCCAGACCCATATTAACTTGCTGAACTTTGATGGCTGGATGAGTATTACAGAAGGGCTCTTAACAGCCATAAAATGGGCCTGGCCAACTCAGGTGCAGATCTGATTAATAGTAGTAGAAAGTATGAAAAGATTATTTCAGTGCAAAAGGCCATCCAGAATTCACGCCCCACACTTTGACAAAAACATTAAAGTGCTTGAAAAATTGTTTTTGCTCTTAATTTTTGTTTTCTGTTTTGGCTTCGCATACCCCCTTCTCTCTTTCTTTTTTTCCGAACCGAACAATCGAGTCCGACTGTTGCAATGGTAACTTCGATCTCTTAATATATGTATGTATGGGCATTCGCAGTTCGTTTTTGGTTCTGAATGATACAACCTCTTCTTCGTGTTGGCTTGCATTTGTCTCTAGAAAGTGGGTAGAATTTTTGGATCAAACCTGTGAAAAAAAACTGGCGAGATTACAGGTAATCGTGAAATATCTGAAGCTAATAGCATCAGGAAGAAGAAGCATGGGGAACGGCCCATTGATACCTATTCTGGGCTTCCTTACATGTGTAGCGTTTATCTATCTCTCCTTCTTGGGAGATTTCAAAGGGGAGCCCGAGCTAGGGTTCGTGAGTCGAAACGGCACACAGTTCGTGTTGGATGGGAAGCCTCTGTATGTGAACGGGTGGAACTCCTACTGGTTCATGGACCATGCGGTGAGTGATCATAGCAGGCACCGTGTGGGTGCAATGCTCGAAGCTGGATCCAGAATGGGTCTCACTGTGTGTCGAACATGGGCCTTCAATGATGGAGGCTACAACGGTCTCCAGATCTCTCCTGGCAGATTCGATGAACGTGTCTTCAAGGCCTTGGATCATGTCATCGCAGAGGCAAAAACACATGGTGTTCGCTTGCTTCTTAGCTTAGTCAATAACCTCAAAGCCTATGGAGGCAAGACTCAGTACGTCAATTGGGCATGGCAAGAAGGTGTTGGCCTCAGCTCCTCCAATGATTCTTTCTTCTTCGACCCTTCTATCCGCCGCTACTTCAAGAATTATCTCACCGTATGTTTTTTGAATCTCTTCCTCTCTTTCTGAGCCTAGCCTAGCCTAGCCCCAGGGAGTTTGAACACTCTCATTTTGCCAGGTGCTCCTCACCCGCAGAAACTCCATAACAGGGATAGAGTACAGAAACGACCCTACAATATTTGCCTGGGAGTTGATAAACGAGCCTCGCTGCTTTACTGATATCTCTGGGGATACTCTCCAAGTGAGTTCTTTTTGATTCTTCCTTCTCCAATACCATTCATTAGTTACTTTTTTTTGCTGACCAAGTTAGTCATTGTTTACGGTGGGAATCATATTCCAAAAGGACTGGATTAACGAAATGACAGCATTCATTAAATCGATTGACAAGAAGCATCTTCTTACCGTAGGCCTGGAAGGTTTCTACGGTCCCAAGAGCCCAAAACGGCTCACTGTTAACCCAGAAAAGTGGGCCTCTGAGCAAGGGTCGGATTTTGTGAGAAACTCTGACTCCCCAAACATTGATTTTGCATCCGTTCATATCTACCCTGATCACTGGTAAGCACCCTCTTCCTCTCTCTGTTTTTTTTCTTTTTAGTTTTGTGTGTGTGCATGGAAGTACTCAGACAAAAGACAACAAAGTTCCTCATGCATTGGTGCAGGTTTCACGATCGGAGGTTTGAAGACAAAGTAAAGTTTGTGGTGAAATGGATGCGATCTCACATTGAAGACGGGGACAAGGAACTGAAGAAGCCTGTTCTATTCACCGAGTTTGGGCTCTCGAATCTGAACAAGGACTATGAGCCGTCGCAGCGTGAACGGTTCTACAGAACAATCTTTGATGTTGTATACAAATCAGCCAAGCGGAAGGGGTCAGGCGCAGGAACACTGGTATGGCAGTTTTTGATACAAGGCATGGAAGGATTCAACGATGACTTTGGGATTGTCCCCTGGGAGCAAGTTTCGATACAGAGACTCATGATGGAGCAATCTTGCAGATTGGCTCGTGTCACTGGACGCCATCTTCAGGACAACAAGTGGAGAGAAATATGTTCGCACAGACCATGAGACTGAGATATACAGTTTTTTTTTTTTGGTCTTGTAACTGACCATATATACAAATGGGTTCAAATCATATATATACTAGGTATTTATGCAGTTTCATGTATTACTAATTCAAAAACTATCATGATAAGTTATTAGTTTATGTTTTAAAAATTAGGAAGAACTTCTTAAAAATACATGAAGTAATTTTGATTTGCTAAAAAAATATACGAACTATTAAAGTTTTCCAATTAATATATTAATTAATTTTGGTTATTTTATAACTTTATAAACTTTTGAAATTGGGAAGTTTTACACTTAGATTTTGACAACGTCAATTCTATTTAACAAAGTGTTAAGACGCCATTAATATTTAATTAAAAAAATTCCTTAAAAATACATAAATTGATTTTGATTTGTTAAAAAATATACGAACTATTAATGTTTTTCAATTAATACACAAATTAATTTTGGTTGTCCTATAAATGCATGAATTTTTGAAATTTGAAAGTTTTACACATTGTTCTTGTTGTAATTGTGCTCGTTTGTTGGCCATTCGTGATCTTATCTTTCATCTGTTGTAGATCTCGAGATTTCTATGGAACATTTTCATTAATCGTATTTTCCGACTACTATAGAGAATATCCCTTTTAATCTGATATTTATAATCATGATCAAACTCATCTTCAGGGTAACTAATTTAGAAGTACCGAGTCAAAAGAGATATTCTTTATAGTGGTTAGAAAATGTGACTAATCAAAGGTTCCCTAGAAATTTCGGAATCTTTAACAAACAAAAAAAGAAGATCACAGAATTCCAATCAACAAATACGATTACAACAACAACGAGATATAAAACTTTCAAATTATAAAAAATCATGTATTTATAAGGCAACTAAAATTTGCATATGTATTAATTGGAAAGTTTTAAAGCTCGTATAGTTTTTAACAGATCAAAATTACTTTGTGTATTATTATAAAAAAAATACAGTTAAATATTAACAGCTTAACATTTCCTTAAACAGAATTGACATTGTTGATAATATGAATCGATGTCGATAAAAAATCAACATCAGATATGTTTTGAGAGAATTGGCCGTGTATAAAAAAAATTCAAATCCTCATATATATATTAATTGAGAAGTCACTTTATTGATTTTGCTTATATGTCAATCATTGGTGAAATCTTAATAAAATTGTTATAATTTGATTGGTGGATAATTATTTTTTATTTTTAGTTAGTTCCAAAATAAAAGGTAAGTCTATAACCATTAATATCACTTGCCAAATAATCTAAATGATATTACGAACAACAATTTATGGTAACTAATTATCAAAATTATAGAAAGAGTAATAATGTTTGATTAATTCTTTCTTATATTGTTATACTATATAAAATAATGAATAAACTTTTGAATAGAAATCAATATAAATAATTTCATATTGTGTTCAAAAAAATTCATATTCTTATATAGAGAGTTATATTCATATATATCCTCCTATATATTAATTGAGAAGTCACTTTATTGATTTTGCTTACGTGTCAATCATTGGTGAAGTCTTGATAAGATTGGTATAATTTGATTGGTTGATAATTTTTATTTTATTTTCAGTTAGATCCAAAATAAAAGGTAAGTCTATAAACATTAATATCACTTGCCATATGATATTACGAACAACAATTTATGGTAACTAATTGTCAAAATTATAGAAAGAGTAATAATGTTTGATTAATTCTTTCTTATATTGTTAAACTATATAAAATAATGAATAAATTTTCAATAGAAATAAATATAAATAATTTCATATTGTGTTCAAAAAATTCATATTCTTATATAGAGAATTATATATATTCATATATAAAGTATTATAATAATTACTTATCTTTTATAATGTTCATATACGATTTTTAGAAGTTTATTTGAAAAAATCAAAACAATATTTATTATGGCTTACAGTATCATTATATCAGAATTTTAATTTTTTTTATAAGAACGCTTAAAAAAATCAAAATTAGATATTAAACGAGAGCTTATTTAATTGACTTTTGCTTACGTGTTGATTATTGGCGAAGTCTTAAGAAAATTATTATAATTTGATTGGTAGATGATTTTTAATTTTTTTAATTAGATCTAAAAGTAAAAAGTAAAACAAGAAAAAATTAATATCAGTTGCCAAATAATCCTCCTATATATTAATTGAGAAGTCACTTTATTGATTTTGCTTACGTGTCAATCATTGGTAAAGTCTTGATAAGATTGGTATAATTTGATTGGTTGATAATTTTTATTTTATTTTCAGTTAGATCCAAAATAAAAGGTAAGTCTATAAACATTAATATCACTTGCCATATGATATTACGAACAACAATTTATGGTAACTAATTGTCAAAATTATAGAAAGAGTAATAATGTTTGATTAATTCTTTCTTATATTGTTAAACTATATAAAATAATGAATAAATTTTCAATAGAAATAAATATAAATAATTTCATATTGTGTTCAAAAAATTCATATTCTTATATAGAGATTATATTCATATATAAAGTATTATAATAATTACTTATCTTTTATAATGTTCATATACGATTTTTAAAAGTTTATTTGAAAAAATCAAAACAATATTTATTATGGCTTACAGTATCATTATATCAGAATTTTAATTTTTTTATAAGAACGCTTAAAAAAAATCAAAATTAGATATTAAACGAGAGCTTATTTAATTGACTTTTGCTTACGTGTTGATTATTGGCGAAGTCTTAAGAAAATTATTATAATTTGATTGGTAGATGATTTTTAATTTTTTTAATTAGATCTAGAAGTAAAAAGTAAAACAAGAAATAATTAATATCAGTTGCCAAATAATATAAATAATATTAAAAATAATGATTTATGGCAACTAATTGTTGGAATTATAGAAATAGTAATAGTTTCTCAAGAAAAAGGGTAATAATGTTTAATTACTTTTTATAGTTATAAACTACATTATATAATGAACAAAATTATTTTTATGTAATCACTGTACTAATTTTATAGTTTACATACATAATTATATTCATATATAAGTATATGTTAACTAATAATGTCTTATAAATTTCATGTATTCTATATAAACCATCTATAAGGTTTTCTAAAAAAATAATAATTATTATTATAGCTTATAAAAGCTTTTTATCAGAATTTTAAAATTATTTATAAGAGTATTAAAATTATTCTAAGAGCATATATCATTTATAGGGGAAAATGGAAATTTTGGAGAAAAGGAGAATTTGCAATAGAATTGTATTTGCTTTTAATTCAAAATAATCAAATTTATGAGAACTTAACTGAGAATTAGTTTGCATTAAAATTAAATAATGTGATAGAAAAAATAATATGATGATTATGAAGTGATTTAAAATAATTTGTGAGATTCAAGGATAATGAGTTCGTTAAGCATATGATCAAATAAAGAAAAATAAATATTTTCGTTATGCATCAGATGGTGGATTGCCTTAACCAGATTGACCATACCGACCAGTAAACCTATGGTCGATAAGTTTACTAATCTTATGGCGTATTGGTTTTAGTATAATCAAAAACCCATTTGGTTTATGTTTACTCTAATGTAATCCTAAATAAGGATGATTTACTACTTGTGTTTATCCTTATCTTTATTCATGCTTATCCATATAATTTGTAGTCGGTTTGTTCCCTATATATAAAGGGAACCTCTTGATTAATAATAATAATACACGATTTCTACATCCTTTACACACATTCATATACTTTATGCACAACACGTTATCAGCACGATAAGACTCATAAACTCTAATTACCGACGAACCCTCTCTATCATCTTTCATGAAAATTTCTAAGTACCTAAGGCATCAATCAAAGCTCTTGTTCTTACGGATTCAACAACAATCTAAAGGAGGTTCGTAGATCTTGTTCTTGTCGGCTCAACATCAATCACGAAGTATACTCATCTTGCCGATTCAACAACCACATCGACATCAACTTCAAACTCAAGGGATCACGGATTAAAGGAGTTTCATAAGCAGCTTGTAGCTCGTGATTCAATTGCTCAAGGTGGTCCATTCAGATTCAAAGACGTTTGAAAGGTAAATCACATAAGAACCCTAAAACTTATACATATCGGTTTGATTACATAGTTTAGGGATGATTTATAAAACCCATTCAAACTTGGATTAATACAACTATGAAAACTTAAAACTTGATGTATTTATATCATATTGTTAGGTTGATAACAAACTAAGATAATAAGATCAAAACCTAATAAGATCTAATCGTTATACATATCGAATATGAACCCTAAACTAAACCGATTTGATATCAAATTTGAAACTAAAGTTATGAAGCTTTTAAATCATTGTTTTAAAGGATTGAAAACACCTAAAGGAATAGAATCAAAACCCTAAAACTATATGTTAAAATCGTTTGATAGAAAGTGCTAAAGAACATACATTCAAATCGATAACCATAGAACCCTAATCCTAATCCTACTTGATTTAGGTTTATAATCCCTAATTCGTAAATCCCCTAATCCTAAACCTATTAGGCTTAGGTTTATAAACCCTAAACCTATTAAGCTATAAAGTTTCAAAGCCTAATCTAAATCGGTTTACCCTAGAACCCTAGAGAGAGAAACAAAACCC
This sequence comes from Moricandia arvensis, assembly GCA_905132765.1. Lineage (NCBI taxonomy): Eukaryota > Viridiplantae > Streptophyta > Magnoliopsida > Brassicales > Brassicaceae > Moricandia > Moricandia arvensis. Next base: position 3,924 of record CAJHQP010005020.1, on the reverse strand, counting down.
TAATCCGAGTAATCCTAGTTGCACTAGGTTTTGTGTTTTGTTTTTGATTGATTTATCTTGAACATGGATCGTGTGATCAATGCTTGTTTGTTAGGATTGATAGATTTAATTTGTTGCTTTATGAATTGTAAAGAACATGAAACCTTTAATCCTAAAATAACTAAAGGGCGAAACCCTAAAATCCTAGTGAGTTTAGAAACCGTGTAAGTTATATGATATTTGATTGTTTGAATGCTAAGGTGATTAGATTGAGTGTGTGTTAGGTTTTTAGAGACAACTCATGATATATTTAGAATACATGAAAAACCTAACTCGAATTTGGACTTGATTAAAGATCTAACCTAAAACCTAATCACATAAGAAACATGTAATGGCCGTGTGGTCTTATTTTGAATACTAGGTTGTTAGACTAGTATGATATGGCCGTGTGGCCTTACCTTGAATGTTAAGTTGTTAGACTTGCTTGTTTATGGCCGTGTGGCCTCATGTTAAGTTGTTAGACTTGCTTTGTGTAAGAATATGGTCGTGTGGCCTTGTATGTTTTGTATTGCCAGTTTTGCTTGCATCATACTATTCTTACAACATATAGATATCATATCACTTAGGATGAATAACCTTGAACATGTAGAACGCATAATGTCTAAGTTGAATGCATCATACATGTTATCATCTGGCCGTGTGGCATGCTTGCTAGATTAAGTACATCTTACTTGAATCTCATACTTGACTCATATTGCTTGCATACATAGCCTTATACAATCCACTAAGTGAATGATCTATGAATTTCAGATGTCAAACCTATGCAATCTATATTATGCTGCCCTCATCTATCTGGTGACAACTATCTTCAATGGGCATTGGATACAAAGATAAACCTGAAGTCTAAAGGACTTGATGATTGTATCATAGAGGATAATCAAGAAACTGAGAGAAATAGATACAAAGCCATATCCATAATCAGACACCATCTCACCGAGGGTCTCAAGGATCAATACTTAACCATTGAGAACCCCTTGGACCTTTGGATAGCATTAAAGTCCAGATATGATCACCAGAGGACAGTGCTATTGCCAAAGGTCATGTACGAATGGAGACACCTCAGAATCCAAGACTATAAGTCTGTGGATGAGTATAACTCAGCTCTATTCAAAATTGTCTCCAAACTGAGACTATGTGGGGAAACCGTAACAGAGAAGGATCTTCTTGAAAAGACCTTCTCCACATTCCATTCAAGTAATGTGTTACTACATCAACAGTATAGAGAAAAAGGTTTCACCACATATGTAGACTTGATCTCATGTTTGTTGCTAGCTGAGACAAACAATGAACTGCTCATGAGAAATAGTGAGATGAGACCTCCTGGATCAGCTCCTCTACCTGAAGCCAATAAGGCTGTAAGGAAAAGAAAGAGCCCAAGGAATGCAATCACGTTCGTAGCAATAAACCACATGGAGATGGCCGTGGATCATGGCAAGGACGTGGTCGATCCACTTATGGCCGAGGAAACATAAATGGTCGACCCGCGGGCGACCGTGGGCACCAATCCGCATACGGACGTGGTCGAGGGCGAGGACGAGGTGGCATGTCTAAGCCACCACACTCGACCAAGTCAGATGTCATAGATGTGGGATGAACAACCATTGGGAAAAGACTTGCAAAACTCCCATACACTTATGTGATCTATACAAAGAGAGTCTTAAAGGGAAGAATCCAGAAGCTCATTGGGTCCAGGACGAAAATGATGATTTCGACCATGACCAAGACGACCTTATGGACGATGACAATATGGACTTTGAAACCTCAGACATCCTAAAAGAATGATCTAGAGTTTGACATCTTGTTTTTCATTTCTAGTTTTAAGATTTCATTTCTGCTTTGTGTTTTCTTGCTTGCTTTTATTGTTGCTTTGCATTTACTTTAAACTTAATGAATTATAAGTTTTGGTGTTAGAAAACCTCTAAGAAATGAATTGTCATTTTTATAGAATGAAAGAACATTTGGAAATGCTTGTGGTGGATAGTGGATCAAGCCACACAATCCTTAAAGACAAAAGACATTTCCTCGACCTCACATTGCAAAGTGCCAATATACAAACAATTGCTGGCTTGCTAGCCTTATAGAAGGTTTCGGCCAAGCTTCCATTTCCCTGCCTAATGGCACTCTTCTAGACATCCCTAATGCCTTATACTCACCCAAATCCAAAAGGAGCTTACTAAGTTTCAAAGACATAAGGTTAAATGGTTTCCATGTTGAAACTATGAGTGAAGGAACTAAAGAATTCCTACAAATCACTAAGATCACCCGTGGCATTAAGCATGTTCTAGAGACCATACTAGAAATCTCTACTGGTCTATACTATGAAAAGATTAGTATGATAGAGGCAAATGCCTGCGAAGATTTCACTGTATGGCATAACAGGCTTGGCCATCCTGGTTCTAAGATGATGCGTAGATTAATAATAAACTTTAAAGGGCACACCTTAAAAGAAAGAAAAGTTATCCCACAAAATCTCACATGTGATGCATGTTCACAAGGGAAACTTATAACTAGGCCATCACCAATAAAAGTTAATAAGGAAATGATAAACTTTCTGGAAAGAATACAAAGAGACATTTGTGGACCAATAAACCCACCTTGTGGGACATTTAGATACTTCATGGGGCTCATTGATGCATCAACAAGCTGGTCACACGTCTGCCTTCTATCCACACGAAATTTGTCACTTGCTAGGTTGCTTGCTAGATCATAAGACTGAAAGCACATTTTTCAGATTTTCCTTTAAAGACTATACGTCTAGACAATGCTGGTGAATTCACATCCCAAGCCTTTAATGATTTCTGTATGTCCATGGGGGTAAGTGTGGAACACTCCGTGGCACATGTCCGTACACGAAATGGATTAGCCGAATCATTTATTAAAAGGATACAGTTGATAGCTAGACCATTACTCATGAGGTCTACACTTCCTGTAACGGCTTGGGGACATGCAGTTTTACATAAAGCTGAATTATTTCGCATCAGGCCATCTAGTGAGCATATATATTCCCCTTCTCAACTAATCTCGGGTCAAGAGCCAGAAATTTCCTATCTTAAGACATTTGGTTGTGCCACTTATGTACCAATTGCTCCACCACAAAGAACCAAAATGGGACCTCAAAGGAGATTGAGAATATATGTTAGATTTGATCTCCCTCGATCATTAAGTACCTTGAACCTACTACGGGTGACTTGTTTAAGGCAAGGTACATGGATTGTCATTTTGACGAATCCATTTATCCAACATTAGGGGGAGAAAATGACAGGATGATCAAAGAAATATAATGGAATAATCCATCAGTATCTTGCCAAGATCCTCGAACAAAAGAATGTGATCTAGAAGTTCAAAAGATCATTCATTTTCAAAAGCTAGCTAATCAATTGCCAGATACATTCGCTGACCCAAATAGAGTGACAAAGTCACATATACCAGTTTGTAATGCACCAATAAGAATAAATGTCCAAGAAAGACAAAATCAAGTTGCTACTGAACCTAACCAACATTCAAAACGTGGTAGGCCAATTGGTTCCAAAGATAAGGTACCTCAAAAATCAAAGAAAGGTGCAAAGATGTTACAAAAACCAAGGAAAAGGAAACCATGTTGCCGGAAAAGGATATGGTCGAGAATAATGATCCAGGCCGTACCACGGTCGTCCTCGACCGTACCACAGACGTACCGGACCCGACCATGGTCGATCCGCATAACTTGGTCGACCCGTCTGCACCAAATGTGTTTTTGGACGCTAAATCACCAAATGCAGACGATCCTGATAACAATGCAGACCAAGCATTTATGACAATATTGTTTAATGCATAGTTGCATTTGTAAGGGGGGAGGGGAAGAATGTGGCTAGAAATTTTAAACTACTCTAAAGAGGATAAACTTTA
>CAJHQP010005019.1:0-49566 GCA_905132765.1 Moricandia arvensis | reverse complement strand
TCACAACAAAGTTTCTCTTCAGTTCTAGCAAGTGAATCACAAAGTTTTCTAAAACAACAATCAGATTGTTTCAATTTAAGCTCTAAAACCTTTTCAAAGTGATCAAAGCTGTTGCTTATGTTTCAGAAACTGATCAAGACTCAAACGTGGACCAGAAATGTTGTTATTATTATTTTGAAAATGTTTTTGATCAAAGAGATTTTCTGGTTCCAGTTCTTTAAAAGATTTAAGCATGTTATCAAAAACAGAATTGGAAACCACAAAAATCTTTTACTTTGTCAAGACCAAAACGTTTTATGTCTTTAGTACTCACTTTAACCAACATTTCAGGCACAGAACTAACCACTTTAGCTTCCTTACAGTGCTTATGCAGGTTATGAGACAAGGATTTAGGAATTGGAATAGACTGCAAGCTGTTCTGATGTTCCAACTCTTCTCCTGGTGTTGATTGCTCTGGTTCTCTCTCTACTGATTCTTCTTTTGCAACCTGTGACACTGAAACCAAGGCTACTCGGTTGCACCGGTTCAAGAAAAGTTAGACACCACAAGAAGTAATGAATTAAAACTCAGGCTGAGGTAAGAAACGAGAACACTCTAGTTCTGTCCCCAGACTTTCTTTTTTACCATAGATGTTTCTGTTTGAGCTTCTTGAATTGGTGCAGTTAAATCTGATTGTGCAGCTGAGTCTGGTTTCTTATCATGTTGGAATTGTTCCTCCACATCCCTAAGCGTTTGTGAAATTGCCTTCCTTATGCTATCTTCAATGGAACAGGTTGACGTTTTCCTTGATGAACCAACTGTACTTAGATGGACGTGATCTCTTGCTGTCAGGTTGTGTCTGAACCTGAGATTGAAGAGTAGAGCTTTTTCTCAGATGGTTGTTTTCGAAGTACTTCCTTGTGGTACTGTCTTGGAACATACTCTCTACGCATCAAAGCTCTCAACTAAAACCAATGTTTCAACTGGTTCTTTTCTTTCAAGTCTTCTGCACCTTTAGCAATTGATTCCACCAGCTTAAAGCATCACCACAAAGCTCAGCAGTAGCCATCTGAACCTTCGTTTTTTCAGCACAGTGTTGACTAACTGAAAAATCAACTCCATCTTATCTTCCCATTCCACATATGCAGCAGGATCAGCATCACCATAGAAAGGAGGGGTTCTTTCTTTTGAATCAGCAAATTTGTCTCTGCTACTGCCTCTGCCTTCATGCCTACGTCTCAGTCTCCTCTCACTGCTTCCTAGCACTCAAGACCATGACCAGTAGCTTGTTGGAGATCCTGTTTAAACTGCTGCCCGAAATTTATCATGGCTGGCTTTCATCTTCTGCTGCAGCTGAGCCATTCATAGGCTTAAGTAACAGCCTTTCATCCTTAGTGAGGACTCCTTTCTGATCTCCTGCCATGTGTTGGAATAATGAAAGAAAGAGAAGAAGAAGAAGCAAGCTGGATTAAGGTTCAAACCGGGACATAAAAGTAAGAAGATTTGAAGCTGTCTACAGTTCATTGAAAACCTAACCAGACTTGACTTGCAAGCAAGGAGTGAGTGGGTGAAGACCTTGGTAGACGTGGCTGAAAGTTCTAGAAGTCAAGGAAATTCAGTTTGAATGCAATTGGAACAAGCTGTTTGATTTAGCCAAGAAGAAGTCACATTGGGGTGCATAAGGAGTTGTGTAGGACATGTCATTGTCACCACAAGGAAGGGATGTGCCTCTCCTCCTGTCCCTTTCAACCTCCTCTGGACATGCCTGTCTGTCTACAACAGCCTGCCTCTAACCAGTCTGTCCAGCCAGTTCTCAATCCATCTTTCCATACATATTATTAGTTTACTTTCCTCTGATATGTTAGTTTTAATGGGGTTTGTAAGTCTTGTGAGTTGTTTGTGTCTTGGCTATAAGCCCCCACATGTAACCCACGAAATCTCTAAGGAGAAATGAACCATCTCCTTCCCTTATTCTCTGGTTCACACATTCTCAAAGACTCCTTCTCTCTCTGGTCCACACGGTCTCATACTCTCCCAACTCTCATAATCTTCTCAATCTCACTCAACAAAACAGTCTCTTAGCCAAAACTAATTCTCTTTCACCCAAACACTTCATTCTCACCATATTATCATCATTTCTCTTTATTCTCACGATGGTATCAGAGCATCAAAGCTCCTGCAAACTTATTCTCACTTCCGCAAAATCTCTGTCAAAATTTCTCTTTAAAACTTGCCTTGGATACATCTCTTTATTCACTGGGCCAAAGGTCTTCCAAGAGGGAAGAACCTCCACCAGAACTCAAGATAAGGGAGTATACCAGTCTTTGAAACTCAAGGAAGCTCCAGAAAAGTCAAGCAGAGCTTCATCCAAGATCAGTTTGTGATCCAGTTCCCTGCAAAACCAGTAGCAACACTCTTTTGTCCACTGGTCCAAAACTCTCCAAGATGGAGACTGAAACTGGAAATGGCGACTCCAGAGACTTCAAGAGGTCCAAAAGGATAAACCAACCCACCTCCTCTTTTCCAAAATGCTGAAGGAAAACCCATGGAGAAAATTATTGTTGGAGCAAAGTCACTGAAGAAGCATCAAAGCTAGGCTGTTCAAAATATTCTCTGGCCAATAAAGCTGAAGCTTATTCTATGATCCCCAAGACCCACGACCAGAAAGAGGATAGGAGGGGTTTGAAGTGTCTCATTTGTGAGTTTTAGAGAATAAAAGAGAGTTTATACTGGAAACATGATTGAACCTTGCTCAAGAACAGCAACAACAGCAAGAACAGAAGAGAGAGAAGATAGGTTCGTGGGAGAGAGACGAGAATAGAGAAGTGAAAAATTTATTCAACTTAATTCTTCTGCTTGCTACAATAGTATTTAAATAGAGAGACATGCAGAACAAAAAATAATAAACAAAGGGAAGGAGACAAGCTTCAGGATAATAATAAAATAAGCCAGGCCAGTCCAAATGGTCCCAACTGACCAGAACCAGCAGGGAAAGGGACAGGGCCTAACGTTCCCCACAGCTGTCCCCTTATCTCTACATGTGATCTCTTCCCTTTGTAAATTCAAATTGCTTTAGACAGATAAGTGGAGAGTTTTCGAAATTGTTCCTGATCAGCTTCCTCTTTCTTGTCAAGCAGGGCACACTTGTGCCCTAGGTTGTACGGACAACCTTGTCCCTCAAGTTAACTTGAACCAGAGTACTTCTTGCTTATTCTTGCAAGTAACCTCGAACCAGAATGTTCCTTGCTTATTCATGCTTCATCTCAACACTCCCCCTCAAGCTTGACCATAGAGACTTAGTCAAGCTTGGATACCATGAAGCATTCCCTCATTAAAACCTTTAGCTTAGAAAAACCACTTGGGAGAAAACTAAGCCAAGGAAAAAGAGTATAACACTTCATGGCTAAGATGATCGGTGAGATGAGAGATCCATGAGTCCAAGCTTGGAATGAATGAACTCACAGAGTGCTTGCTGATTTGGTGAAGATGTCGGCCAGCTGATCTTCACTTCTAGTGTAACAAGGCAGTATAATCTTCTGCTCCACAGCTTGCCTAACCTTATAGCAATCTACCGAAATGTGTTTAGTCCTCTCATGGAACACACTGTTGGATGCTATATGAATGGCAGCCTGGTTGTCACAATGCATGGTGATGGGAGTAGTGGTCTCGATCCCCAAATCTCCTAGTAGGTTCCTGATCCAAGTAAGCTCACTAGTAAGCTTTCTCATTGCTCTATATTCTGCTTCAGCACTTGAGCATGATACTATCTTCTGCTTCTTGTTCTTCCAGGTGACTAAGTTGCCTCCAATAAAGGTACAATACCCTGTTGTAGACTTTCTGTCCACTCTATCACCAGCCCCAATCTGCATCACAGTACCCCACAATCTCTGTGCTTCCATTGCAAGCCATCCACATGTTGAAATGAGTGAGTACATGAAGAGAAGTGATGGGGGTGTTGAGTTGAGGTATGCTGAGGAGTTAAGATATTATATTGACATGAATAAGAAGAGATCTGAATAAGGATCATTTACATAGTCATGTGATATAGTCGACTACATGCCTCAACTACACTGTGATATACTCGACTACATGCCTCAACTACACATTTGCTCTCCTTTTATCTCTGGAAACCCTAGTTGCTCCTCTATTTGTATCACTTGTCGAGTATCGATAAAAAAAATAAACAGAGTTCAAGTCTCTCTCTCTCTATACTCTCTCTATTCTCTCTAATCTCTTATTCTCTCATACAAACCAATCTGATTCTCTCTTAACTCGTGCCTTTACACTCACTAAATCAAAAGTGAATATGTATCAGAGCCAGGTTTCTCAAAGGGGGTGAGTGTGTGTTGTCAAAATCTGGGTTCTTTGTTCTTGGTGTTTTTTGGTGTTCTTTCGTGTTTTTGGTGATTCTGGGTTTCCTGTTCTTCATTTTTCTTAGTTAGAGTGAAAGGTTCTAATGGAAACAAATGAAACACAGAGTGAAAGTGAAGCTTAGATATGTGAATGAGGTGATGCGAGAAGAGAACATTCCTATGAAGATGATATGATCCTGACCAGCAAAGGAACTGAGGAGATGGAACAGCTTGAACCAAAGCTTAAAGAAGAGAAAGATGGAACTGAAGACCAGCTTGAACCTGAGGAAACAAAGGACAAGGACCTAGACGTGCCACTTGGTCCAATGACAAGATCCAAGAAAGCAAGATTCCAACAAGCTCTTAACCAACTCTTATACACTATCCAGGGCAGTCTAGATTGTGCTTATCCAACCACACTGGTTGTGATTCAAGCCATCTAAGACATTCATCAAGAGAGGTGTTGTGACTTGCACTCTTTTCCTTTGTTTGGTTTTGTCCCATTTTGGGTTTTCTGAACTTAGGTTTTTAATGAGGCTTGGACACAACACTCATACAAAAGCCTCTTGATGAAGCTAAGCCCATTTCTATCCCATTTCTATCCTATTTTCGTCCAGAACTCTCTTAGGAGCCTTTTCCTTATTTTCAAATTTAAACTCAGTCTTTGTTTAATTGTTTTGTGTGTTTCCAAGAAGCTGTGCATGTACAGTCTTCTTCTCTATATATTATGGACGAAAATGATCAATAAAATCATCAAACTTTCTATCAAAAAAACTTTCTCTGAAACTTGTTTGATCAAAGCTTGTTTAAGTGTATTTCGGATCTTCATCCTTACATTACAAGCAAACCTAGATAGTCTAAGAGCCTTTCCGCAACTCTTAGAAGTATCAACTCAATCCTTTACTTGTTTCATCATCACAATCGTTGGAGAGCATTCAGGGACGTGATCCTCTCACCTAGGATCATATTAAGTGGTATCAGAGCAGGTCTCTATCATCAGGTTGTATCAATTTGATTCTGCAGTTTTTAGACTTTTCACCTTCTCTGATTGAATCTATTCTAAGTCTAAAACCCTGTTAGAATCGTGTTTATCTGAGTCTAATCTATCCTAAATCCAGTGCTGAATCTGTTCCTAATCGAAATTTTATTTCAGAAATCATTTTAGGGTTCATAGAGATCATTGAGTCTGTTTCTGTGATATTCTGTTTGCAGAAAACTGTTTCTGTAATTTCTTGGCTGTTGATCTTTGTTTACAGTAAAAAGATCCTTGATTTCAATTCCATTGATCCTTGATTATAGTATCCTGTTCTGTAGTTTCGAATCTATTGATCTCTGTTGCAGTAATATATCTCTGAAAATTTTATTCTCTGTTTGCAGTAATCTGTTTCTGTGAATTCTTTACTGGTTATTGTGTTTGTAATTTGCAGGAACCATGGAGGAAGAAAGCAATCAGAATACTGGAATGAATCAACTGATGCTTGATGCTTTGACTGCAAGGATGTCTGCTTTGATGGATCAGAAACTCGAAAACTTCAGAGCTGAGGTTGTTCCTTCAGAACGTGAGAGATCCAGGAGGAGTCCAAACCAGTCTGCTACAGAAAGCTATTACAGCCAAGCAAATCGATCCAGTGGCTCCAGAAGGAGAAGACGTGACAGAGAAGACAGACCACAAGCTAATGAACAAAGGCGTGACAGAGAAGAAAGGCAACAAACCAATGATCCTATGGGTGGTTTGAAACTAAAGATTCCTGAGTTCAAAGGCACTGCTGATCCAGAAGAGTATCTAGAATGGGAAAAGAAGATAGAACTTGTGTTCAACTGCAGAGACTATACTCAAGAGTACAAACTGAAGCTTGCTCCTACAGAGTTCAAAGATTATGCTCTGAGTTGGTGGGATAGCCTTGTTACAGCAAGAAGAAGAGCAGGAGACTTCCCTGTTGAAACCTGGAATCAGATGAAGGTAATCATGAGGAAGAGATTTGTACCAAGCCATTACCACAGGGAACTGCATTTCAAGCTCAGAACACTGTCTCAAGGGAGTAGATCAGTTGAAGAATACTACAAAGAATTGGAAACTCTTATGCTGAGAGCTGATATTCAAGAGGATAGAGAGGCAACTATGGCTAGATTCATGGGAGGGCTAAACAGAGAAATCATTGACAGATTGGAAGTTCATCATTATGTAGAGATGGAGGAACTTCTACACAAGGCTGTTATGTTTGAACAGCAGATAAAAAGAAGGAATTACAAGCCTAACTATGGAGTCAGCAAGCCACACTACCAAAAGGACGACAAGAGCAGAGAGTTCAAATCTTTCACCAAGCCTAAAGTGGAAGAGCAGAGTTTAAAAGGCAAGGAAGTAGCCACTGCAACCAAAACCAGAGACATACAGTGTTACAAGTGTAAGGGTTATGGTCACTATGCCAGTAGCTGTTCCAACAAGAGGGTAATACTCATTAGAGAGAATGGAGAAATTGAATCAGAAGAAGAAAGACAGTCTGACTCTGAAGAGGAACGTGTGGAGCTGCCAGCTAAAGGAGAATTACTTGTCACCAGAAGAACCTTGAATCTGCCAAACTAAGACAGTTGGTGATGAGCAAAGAGAGAATCTGTTCCATACTCGTTGCATAGTCCAAGGAAAGGTGTGCAGTTTGGTAATAGATGGAGGAAGCTGTACCAATGCTGCAAGTGAAACTATGGTGGAAAAACTTTGCCTTAAGATCATAAAGAGACCAACAGCTTATAAACTACAATGGCTTATGATGAAGGTGAGCTGGAGGTGAAACATCAAGTCAAGATACCATTGTCTATTGGAAAGTATGAAGATGAGGTACTGTGTGATGTCCTACCAATGGATGCTGGACACATATTACTTGGAAGACCTTGGCAATCCCGACAGGAGAACCATTCATGATGGATTCACCAACAGATACTCGTTTGAATTCAAGGGAAAGAAGACTGTCTTGGTTCCCTTAACACCACAGGAAGTTCATCTAGATCAGATAGCCTTAAAGAGAAATAAAGCTTCTACAGAATCCAAGATCAAACAGCCTGCCAATCTGTTGATTCAACCAAAGGGAAGTCCCTTACCTCACTTGCTGATTGTATTTAAAGAATGTTTTAATATAACAAAGCCAGTGCAGGATCTTCCTAGAAATATACAATTTCTTTTGCAGGAATTCAGTGATGTATTTCCAGAAGAAGCTCCCCAAGGCTTACCACCTATTAGAGGAATAGAGCACCAAATTGATTTCATACCAGGAGCTTCACTGCCAAACAAGCCAGCCTATAGAACCAATCCTTTGGAGACAAAGGAACTACAGAAACAAGTCACTGAGCTTATGGACAAAGGACACATACGTGAGAGCATGAGCCCATGTGCAGTACCAGTCTTACTTGTGCCAAAGAAAGATGGGAGTTGGAGAATGTGTGTCGATTGCAGAGCCATCAATAATATCACTGTAAAGTATCGACATCCCATTCCTAGGCTAGATGATATGCTTGATGAATTGCATGGCTCAAGTATCTTTTCTAAAGTAGATTTAAAAAGTGGGTATCACCAGATTAGAATGAAAGAAGGTGATGAAGTGGAAAACTGCCTTTAAAACAAAACAGGGATTATATGAATGGTTAGTAATGCCATTTGGGTTAACTAATGCACCTAGCACTTTCATGAGGTTAATGAATCATGTTCTGAGAGCATTCATTGGTCATTTTGTTGTGGTTTACTTTGATGATATTCTGATTTACAGCAAGAACTTGAATGAACATGTTGAGCATCTTAGAAAGGTTCTAGAAGTGCTTAGAGCAGAGTCATTGTTTGCTAATTTAAAGAAATGTACCTTTGGAGAAGATAACCTTGTCTTTTTAGGTTTTGTTGTGAGTGCAGATGGCATCAAGGTTGATGAAGACAAGATCAAAGCTATTAAAGACTGGCCAAGCCCCAAAACAGTTGGAGAAGTGAGAAGCTTTCATTGTCTAGCCGGATTCTATAAAAGATTTGTCAAAGATTTCAGTACCTTGGCTGCACCACTCACTGAAGTGATCAAGAAAAACGTGGGGTTCAAGTGGGAACAAGCCCAGGAAGAAGCATTCCAAAATTTAAAGGAGAAACTCACCAATTCACCAGTTCTTTCTCTCCCTGACTTTTCTAAAACATTTGAAATAGAATGTGATGCATCTGGTGTTGGTGTCGGTGCTGTGCTTATGCAGGAGAAGAAACCCATAGCTTTCTTTAGTGAAAAGCTTGGAGGGGCTACTCTGAACTACCCAACGTATGATAAAGAACTCTATGCACTTGTAAGAGCATTGCAAACATGGCAGCACTATCTCTGGCCTAAGGAGTTCGTCATCCATACTGATCATGAGTCTCTCAAGCACCTCAAGGGACAACAGAAACTGAACAAGAGGCATGCTAGATGGATTGAATTCATTGAAACCTTTCCCTATGTGATCAAGTACAAGAAAGGTAAAGAAAACATAGTTGCTGATGCACTTTCTCGGAGGTATGTTCTCTTAAGCACTCTTGAAACTAAACTGCTTGGATTTGAGCAAATCAAAGATCTATACAGTACTGATTCTGATTTTAAAGAAATATATGCTTCGTGTGAGAAGTTTGGACGTGGTAAGTACTTCAAGAATGATGGATTTCTCTTCTATGAAAATAGACTATGTGTGCCTAACTCCTCTTTGAGAGATTTGTTTGTCAAAGAAGCTCACGCAGGTGGACTTATGGGACATTTTGGCGTGGCTAAGACACTGCAAGTGATGCAAGAACACTTCTTTTGGCCACACATGAGGAGGGAATGTTGAGAAAACTTGTGAACGATGTGTAACTTGCAAGCAAGCTAAGTCTAAAATCCAAAACCACGGTCTGTATACTCCTTTACCTATTCCTTTGCATCCATGGCATGACATTTCAATGGATTTTGTTGTTGGATTACCTAGAACTAAGACTGGAAAGATTCAGTGTTTGTTGTCGTTGATAGGTTTTCTAAAATGGCTCATTTTATTCCCTGCCATAAGACTGATGATGCTGTGAATGTTGCTAGTTTGTTCTTTAGGGAGATTGTTAGACTTCATGGCATGCCTAGGACAATTGTTTCTGATAGAGACACTAAGTTCCTTAGTTTCTTTTGGAAAACGTTGTGGTCTAAATTAGGAACTAAATTGTGTTTCTCTACTACTTGTCATCCACAGTCTGATGGACAAACTGAAGTTGTCAATAGAACTTTGTCTACCTTGTTGCGTACATTGATTAAAAAGAACCTTAGAACTTGGGAAGAATGTTTGCCTCATGTAGAGTTTGCTTATAATCATGCGAAGCATTCTGCATCTAAGTTTTCTCCATTTGAGATTGTTTATGGATTCAGTCCTTTATCACCTTTGGATCTAATGCCTTTACCTTTGAGTGAAAGAGTTAGTTTTGATGGCAAAAGAAATCTGAGCTTGTTAAGCAGATACATGAGAAGGCCCGGAACAATATAGAAAACAAGACCAAACTCTATGTCAAGCAAGCCAACAAAGGAAGAAAGGAAATGTTTTTGAAGAAGGAGATTTAGTTTGGATACACTTGAGGAAGGAGAGGTTTCCTAATGAAAGAAAATCCAAGCTCATGCCTAGGATTGATGGTCCTTTCAAAATCATCAGAAAGATCAACAACAATGCCTACCAATTGGATTTGCAAGGTAAGTATAATGTGAGCTCAAGCTTCAATGTTACTGATTTAGTTCCTTATTTTGCAGAAGAATCGGATTTGAGGTCAAATCCTTCTCAAGTGGGAGAGGATGATATGATCCTGACCAGCAAAGGAACTGAGGAGATGGAACAGCTTGAACCAAAGCCTAAAGAAGAGAAAGATGGAACTCAAGACCAGCTTGAACCTGAGGAAACAAAGGAAAAGGACCTAGACGTGCCACTTGGTCCAATGACAAGATCCAAGAAAGCAAGATTCCAACAAGCTCTTAACCAACTCTTATACACTATCCAGGGCAGTCTAGATTGTGCTTATCCAACCACACTGGTTGTGATTCAAGCCATCTAAGACATTCATCAAGAGAGGTGTTGTGACTTGCACTCTTTTCCTTTGTTTGGTTTTGTCCCATTTGGGTTTTCTGAACTTAGGTTTTTAATGAGGCTTGGACACAACACTCATACAAAAGCCTCTTGATGAAGCTAAGCCCATTTCTATCCCATTTCTATCCTATTTTCGTCCAGAACTCTCTTAGGAGCCTTTTCCTTATTTTCAAATTTAAACTCAGTCTTTGTTTTAATTGTTTTGTGTGTTTCCAAGAAGCTGTGCATGTACAGTCTTCTTCTCTATATATTATGGACGAAAATGATCAATAAAATCATCAAAATTTCTAAAAAAAAAAAACTTTCTCTGAAACTTGTTTGATCAAAGCTTGTTTAAGTGTATTTCGGATCTTCATCCTTACATTACAAGCAAACCTAGATAGTCTAAGAGCCTTTCCGCAACTATTAGAAGTATCAACTCAATCCTTTACTTGTTTCATCATCACAATCGTTGGAGAGCATTCAGGGACGTGATCCTCTCACCTAGGATCATATTAGAAGAGGTGTCCAGATCTGTTGAAACAGCTTTGGAAAGTCATGGTTTGTGGAGTAGTCATGTAAAGGTGGAAGCTTTTGAGGATATGACTACTGGCGAAGGTCAGATAGATGAACTGAAGGATGAATACAAGTGGGTCAGAGAAGACATAAAAACACTTAAGATCATCTATGGATCTCTCTCAAAATCGTTTGTGGAGGTTTATCAACAATGTAAAGCCGCAAAGGAGATATGGGAGAAACTTGAAGCAGTTTTTGGGAACAAGTCCAACCTGATGAAGGTCTGTGAAGCTGAGAAGGTTATCAGAGGCTTAGATCAGAGAAGGAAGAGTTCAATCAGCTGAGAAGAAAGCTTGGATACTTGTGGTCTGAGCTGATTGATGCGGATGGTGTAGGTGCTTTGGTTCAAAGAGAACAAAGTGGTCCTAAACGGAACAAGCAACCAGCTTGTGAGAAGAGTGGTATGAGCCGCAAGAAAAGAAGAAACCAAACCAAGCAGCAAGATGACTGCCTGGTCTTGACCTTTCTCCAAAGCTCCTTAGAAAGATCTATCCTTGAAGCCTACTCATACTATGAGAGTACTAAAGAGCTTTGGGAAACCTTAAACAAGATCTATGGTAACATCTCTAACCTCAGCCGAGTCTTTGAAATCAAGAGAGCCATCAACAACCTGTCCCAAGAGAATGAGGAGTTCACGGTTCATCTGGGAAAGTTCAGAGCCCTTTGGTCTGAACTAGAGATGCTGAGACCTCAATCTATTGACCCAGAGGTGTTGAATGAAAGAAGGGAGCAAGACAAGGTGTTTGGTCTGCTCTTGACCCTCAGTCCTTCCTTCAGTGACCTTATCAAGCATATCCTAAGGTCTGAGAAGCTTCCCACGCTTGAAGAGGTGTGTTCCCAAGTCCAAAAGGAGGAAGGTTCACACGAGTTGTTTGAAGCAAAGGAGAGTCCTCTCCTTGCTTCACAAGCTGAAGCTGATCCTCAGTCCAACAAGGTGACTTACAAGAAGGAGGACAGGAGGGGCCTTAAGTGCGAACACTGCAAGAGGTATGGACACACCAAGGAGAGGTGTTGGGTGCTTAACCCACATCTCAAACCTGCCAAGTTCAAATGAGCCGTGTCCATGGAGGTTCAAGGAATCAGCTCAGATTCCTTGGGTTGTAAGCAAACCTCGTAAACCCTTAATAAGAGCTTGTGTCTTTATTTAGTTGTGCATTGAGTGGTGTTTGTGTCCCAGGATCTCCTGGTTTGTTTATTGCATTATAGTGTATTCCTGGTCGCTTTTGTCATAGCTTATCCATCATGGTTGTCTTGAAGCATTTAGAAGTTGTCTAAGCTCTTGTTTCATGGTTTCGATAATCTGTTTTGCATAAGCATATCACATTCTGTCTAAGTTCAATCCGGTTGCATATTGGTTCTAATGCCTTAGTTGAATCCATCAGTGTGCCTTGCATCATTTAGACGCCGTCTAGGTTGCTTGCATCATTGGTTTTGATTGGAACTGGTGTGCATAGTCTCTTGTAGCTCTCGGATTGAACCTATTGCTTTCATATAGTATTGTTGAGCTGTTACATCTATTACTGCATGAAATTAAAGCCTAAAGTGTCAGTGTATTGTTAAAAGCATACATTGCACTTTGGTGATTGAAAAATGCTTGATCTTGTTCTTGTGATTAGTTTGTTTCAAGATCATAGCTTGTTGAGGCATTGGTCATCAAACCGGATGTGTGATCTTGGTTTGGTCCCAATTATTAGAGTGGAGCAAAACAAAGGAAATGTGAAGGCCAAACAAAGGAAGTGAAGGCCAAGCATTTCCACACCAAAATGACCAGAAGAAGAAGCTGGTTGATGATCCAAAGAGAATTCATAAAGAGAAGCCAATTTGGTTCTGTTTGTGCAGTCTTGCTCCACAAGCTACTATCTTGACCTAACTTACCCTACAAGGCAAGAAAGGAGTTTGGATACTTAATATGGACGTGGGAATCTCTGTTAAGTCAAGGAAATATGTTTGAAATTAAATAAGTGTGGCTGGTTTGAATTTGGAAAGAAGAAGTCACATGGGTTGCTTTGGAGAAGCAGCTGGACCTGTCTCTTTCACTCAAGCAGGTTGTGCCAACCTCTCTCATGTCCCTTTCTCCTCATCTGGTCGTGGCTTCCCTTGTCCATATCCTCCTAGCATCATCAGAAACCCCACAATAATATTTGTTTAGTCATTCCTGATTTAATCTTTGTTTATTGTAAGTGATTGTCTATTTAAAGACTTCACCACCTCTTGTAACTTTCATCCAGTATCAATACAAGTTCTCTCAGTCTAATTTCGTGGCTCTCTCTCCATTGCTTGTGTCTAAACAATATTCACAATGTAAGGAGTTTATAGTTATGGTTTAGAGGCTGCCTTAACTCTCTTTCTCTTAAGGCAGCCTAATACTTGTAAAACTCACTCTAAACTCTTCTTTATCTTCTTTTAAGCTCTAGATTACTGATTCTAATCTCTTGTCTCCTTAAGTGAACAAACTGAAAGTGTTGTGTCACTTCTCAAGGATTAGATTCAAACTAGAGATATTTGTAGTTCTTGTATCAATCTCACAGCCACTTTATCTCTCTAGATTCAGATGGTTGTATTGATTGTTTGCTGAGAGGATTCAATCACAAGTTGATTGTCTCTTCCATTCTTAAAGAGTAAGTTCATGTTCTTAGCTATTCATAGCTTTTCCAACATGGTATCAGAGCCTTGTTGCTCTTCTTGGGCTGAACTCACTTCTTTTTGTCAATTTCTTCATATCTCTCTCTGTCTCTCCTTTAAATTTTTTTTTTTTTGATGAGCTTTGTAGCTGGGATTCAAAACTTGGACAGTAGAGAGTGTAGATGAAGTATGAAATCTGTGAGTTTCTTAAAGATGCAAGTCTTTAAAGTTTTTTTTTAATCAATGACTCTCCCCTTTATCTCCTCATTGTTTAAGCCTTTGGATGAAAGATTAAAATCTGTTCATGTCAGCTTGAGGGAGGGAGAAAAGATTATACTTGTGTCTTGGAAAAACACTTGAATGGATTTCAAAAAAATGTGTGTGTTCTTAATCTTGTCTAATGACTTCTTTTAAGAGGACAAGATGGAGTTCTGTTTTGGTTTCTTCTCTCCCATGTGTAAGCTGTGGACCTGATCTTGAGTGAAGATCCTAATCAAAGGCTAAGGGAGGGAAAGAAAACAAAAGACTTCATCTATTTTGTGATTTAAAAACAGTTTTAAAAGATGAAGTTCTTGCTGTTTTTGTCTCAAACATTATCAGTCATTTATCCCCTTTGTCTCTCAATTTTAAAAACTTGTTAAAAGACTTTAAGTCTAATGAAACCAATGCTTGAGGGAGGGAGATAGACTGATGGTGAACTGAAGAAAATTGATTTGTTCTAAGTTTAAGTATGGTGATTGGTGTTTGTGCTTGGTTGTCTTAAGAAGACAATGCAAGTTTGGTTGATCTAGAGCAGCATCAGAAGCAAGCTTTGGGGGTTAGAACCAATGGCCTCAGATTCATGGAACCAAGACAAGAAGATCTTGAGGAGAAGTGGCTGTAGGAAAGTGATGAATCAACTCACCAGCAAGATGTTAGCTAAGGGTCAGTAAGCTTCATGATGAAGAATCAAGAAGACACAGCCATGGAGCAGTGTGTACTTCCGTTTTGTGTTAAAGAAAGAGGTGTTGCACAAGGTAAGATCATGGCGCCAACATCCTCAGCAACCAGTTCAGGTCATGGCGGTTCTAAGACATGTTCAAACTGCAAAGAGGACCATTGAGCAAAGAAGTTTCAAGTCTAAATATAGCCAAGGTCATAGCTATTCCAATGCACCGCAAAGGCTATACTCTTTTTGCCCTCATCATGGTTTTATCCCAAGGGGTTTTACATGGTGAGGTTTTTAATGAGGTAGTCATTTGCGTGTTGCAAGCTTGGCCTTTGCAAGCAATGGCTTCCGCAGCCCAACCTTGAGGGAGGGTATTAGAGTGGAGCAAAACAAAGGAAATGTGAAGGCCAAACAAAGGAAGTGAAGGCCAAGCATTTCCACACCAAAATGACCAGAAGAAGAAGCTGGTTGATGATCCAAAGAGAATTCATAAAGAGAAGCCAATTTGGTTCTGTTTGTGCAGTCTTGCTCCACAAGCTACTATCTTGACCTAACTTACCCTACAAGGCAAGAAAGGAGTTTGGAGACTTAATATGGACGTGGGAATCTCTGTTAAGTCAAGGAAATATGTTTGAAATTAAATAAGTGTGTCTGGTTTGAATTTGGAAAGAAGAAGTCACATGGGTTGCTTTGGAGAAGCAGCTGGACCTGTCTCTTTCACTCAAGCAGGCTGTGCCAACCTCTCTCCTGTCCCTTTCTCCTCATCTGGTCGTGGCTTCCCTTGTCCATATCCTCCTAGCATCATCAGAAACCCCACAATAATATTTGTTTAGTCATTCCTGATTTAATCTTTGTTTATTGTAAGTGATTGTCTATTTAAAGACTTCACCACCTCTTGTAACTTTCATCCAGTATCAATACAAGTTCTCTCAGTCTAATTTCGTGGCTCTCTCTCCATTGCTTGTGTCTAAACAATATTCACAATGTAAGGAGTTTATAGTTATGGTTTAGTGGCTGCCTTAACTCTCTTTCTCTTAAGGCAGCCTAATACTTGTAAAACTCACTCTAAACTCTTCTTTATCTTCTTTTAAGCTCTAGATTACTGATTCTAATCTCTTGTCTCCTTAAGTGAACAAACTGAAAGTGTTGTGTCACTTCTCAAGGATTAGATTCAAACTAGAGATATTTGTAGTTCTTGTATCAATCTCACAGCCACTTTATCTCTCTAGATTCAGATGGTTGTATTGATTGTTTGCTGAGAGGATTCAATCACAAGTTGATTGTCTCTTCCATTCTTAAAGAGTAAGTTCATGTTCTTAGCTATTCATAGCTTTTCCAACACCAATGGGATGATCTAATCTTGCATTGAGTTGTGGTGATATTAGGTACTCAGGATACAGTGACAAACCAAACCAAGGTGACAAGAGAATGGTCTTATGCCATTGCATACCAACACTGGACGAGTCAGTCAACAAACTACAGGCAGTGTAGAGTGATTGAGTATGCAATGAGAGGTTGATACAATTGTATGATACCACTTGGACGTGTCAGTCCCAAAGTCTACAAGAAGTGTAGAGTGGGATATCATACAATGAGAGACTACCTTGTGAGGGCTCTTAAGGTGATTCAAACACCATTTGTTCCTGGTATAAGGAAGAGAGCCGAAACTCACAAGGGTTAGGACATCAAGTCTTGTAAAGACTGATGGTTCCTTAAGACCATGGAACTGTATACACTCATCTCACAAGCTTAGCTCCTCCCATAGTCTCGGAGTTAAGCTTGAGGGGGAGTCTAAATACACATGCTCCATGGTCCAGTATCAAGCCGTGCAAGGACATCAACAAAGGATCAACCAACTGGGTCTAGGCAGTGGCATGTCTATGCAAAGAGGCTGTTCAGAGTATTCTTGGTTGTGTGTCCATGAAAGCTCAGTTTCAATGCGGCCTCTATGGTGAGGTGATTGAAAACTGAAGCTGAAGGTTCCACACAACCTCCCATCAAGTTGGTGTTGCCATGAAGAGGTTGCAACCGGCCAAGTGTGAGGGATTCAAGTGACAAAGCAGTCACTCCTCATACAAACAAAAAGGGAAGTAACTTGAACTCAATCTATTACAAGGCATTCATCATTTCTATGGTTCTTAAAATGCTTGAATAGATTGGTTCTGACTGTTAAATGGAATAAGTTCTAGTGCTTGAGCCTTAGTTGAAACCATCATTGATATCTTGCTTCATTTAGAAGATTGTCTAAGTTGCTAGAATCTTTGGTTTATTTAAACTTTGAGCCTTGCCTTATCTTGATAAGTACTGATGCACCTTTGGGATAATGTATCAAGTACCATTACCAGTGCTTGAGCCTCACAGAAGATGATCATGGTCGTTTCCTAGCTTCTCTAAGGTGGCCTTGAAGTCAGTTGAGAGGGGGAGACCCAAACAGGGTCTATGAAGAGGTCAAGCCAAGTTCTTGTTGAAATAAGTGAGTATTGACATGAATAAGAAGAGATGTGAATAAGGATCATTTACATAGTCCGGTGGTATAGTCGACTACATGCCTCAACTACACTGTGATATAGTCGACTATATGCCTCAACTACATTGCTCGGGCAGAACACATTATTTTACTCTTTTCTTTCTTTTCTTGCCTTACTTATTTATGTGGTTGTAAGTTGTTCAGTTGATAATAAGAAACCAGAGTTATTCTCTCCATTCTCTCTATTCTCTTTACTCTCTTTATTCTCTGCAAATCGTGACTCTATATTCTATTAATTTCTAAAAGATTTCATGGTATCAGAGCCTGGTTTCTGATAATCTGGGTGTGTGTTCTTCATTCAACAGTAAAAGGTTGAAACTTTCTTGAAGATTCAAGGAAAGTCTGAAGTTTGAAGCTTTCTTTCACTAGATCTAAAGTCTTTTCTGGTTGATTCATTTCAAAGTCTCAATCTTTCAGCTTCATAAAGACTCAAGCTTTTCCAGATCTGGGTTTTCTTTTTCGAAAATCTGGGCTCTTTCTTGAGAGTTCTTCGTGTTCTTGGTGATTTTGGGTTTCTGTTCTTCTTTTTTCTTTTGGTTGGAGTGAAAGGTTCTAATGGAAACCAACGACCACAGAGTGAAAATGAAGCTTAGATCTGTGAAAGAGGTGTCCAGATCTGTTGAAACAGCTTTGGAAAGTCATGGTTTGTGGAGTAGTCATGTAAAGGTAGAAGCTTTTGAAGATATGACTACTGGAGAAGGTCAGATAGATGACCTGAAGGATGAATACAAGTGGGTCAGAGAAGACATAAAAACACTTGAGATCATCTATGGATCTCTCTCAAAATCGTTTGTGGAGGTTTATCAACAGTGTAAAGCCGCAAAGGAGATATGGGAGAAACTTGAAGCAGTTTTTGGGAACAAGTCGAACCTGATGAAGGTCTGTGAAGCTGAGAAGGTTATCAGAGGCTTAGAGCAGAGGAAGGACGAGTTCAATCAGCTGAGAAGAAAGCTTGGATACTTGTGGTCTGAGCTGATTGATACGGATGGTGTAGGTGCTTTGGTTCAAAGAGAACAAAGTGGCCCTAAACGGAACAAGCAACCAGCTTGTGAGAAGAGTGGTATGAGCCACAAGAAAAGAAGACTTAGAAAGCTTTCCATGGCCAAGAGAGCTAAGGGAAAGTTTGGGAAGACAAGCATACATCTTGCTGGTATAGAAAAGCACCTAAAGATACTGGTCAAGGAAGTGACGCAGCAAATGATTAGAGGAGAATGCTCCTATTCAGCTTACATGGGTGAGTTATTAGGAGAAAGATTGGGATCCAGTGATGGTGGAGAGGCTACTAAGCCTATTATAGTTGATTCTGGAGCAACTCATCACATGATCTGTGATAGGAGTTTGATGAGTGATATTAAAGCCACCACAGGGAATGTCAGGATAGCTAATTGTGATCATATTCCAATAGAGGGGATAGGCAATCTGAAGTTGTTTGAAAAAGGTTCAGCTGCCTTCTATCTACCTCGGTTCACATCCAATCTGATATCTGTGAAGAAAGCAACTGTGGATCTCAATTGCCAAGTTGTATTCAGGCCAAATGAAGTAGAGTTTCAAGACTTGGAGTCTGGACAAGTCATTGGCCGAGGAAACAGCAGAAATGAGCTCTACCATCTCCAAACGACTAAGCTCCCTAAACCCTTTAACTCTGTTTGTTTGAGTAGTGCTATTGATAGGACTGAAAGTATTACTTGGCATGCTAGGTTGGGTCATCCTCATACTCGAGCAATAGAACTGATCCTTCCTGCTTTATCTTTCAATCATTTAGAGTGTGAGGCTTGCATATTAGGGAAGCACTGTAGGACTGTTTTCCCAGCATCTGAAACTATATATGAGAACTGCTTTGATCTAGCTCACTCTGATGTGTGGACATCCCCGTGTGTTTCTAGGGACAATCAGAAGTATTTTGTGACATTCATTGATGAAAAGTCTAAATACACTTGGATCACTTTGCTTCCATCTAAGGATAGAGTTCTGGATGCCTTTATAAACTTCCAAGCATATGTTACTAACCATTACAATGCTACTGTGAAGGTACTAAGGTCTGATAATGGAGGTGAATACACCAGTCATGCCTTCAAGAATCACTTGGATAAGCATGGAATAGTACATCAGACCAGCTGTCCCTACACGCCACAGCAGAATGGGGTTGCTGAAAGGAAGAATAGATACTTGATGGAGGTTGCTAGATCCATGATGTACCACACTAATGTCCCTAGGCGTTTCTGGAGTGATGCTGTTCAGACTGCCTGCTATCTCATCAATAGGATCCCAACCAAGGTGCTGAAGGATCTGTCTCCATATGAAGTGTTGAACAAGACCAAGCCTTACATAGATCATCTGAGAGTCTTTGGGAGTCTATGCTATGTCTTGGTTCCTGGAGAACAGAGGAACAAGCTGGATGCAAAGAGCACTAGAGCTATGTTCATTGGGTACTCAGTAACCCAAAAAGGATATAAATGCTATGATCCAGTAAAAAGGAGAGTGTTGGTATCCAGGGATGTGAAGTTCATGGAGACAAAGGTATTGAAATAAATAAAGGGATGACCAGAAGAAGAAGATGGTTGATGATCCAAGGATAAGTTCATCAAGAGAAGCCAATCTGGTTCTGTTTGTACAGACTTGGATCATAAGCAATCTACTATGACCTAACTTGCCTTGGGAGGCAAGGTACTGATTGGAACACGAGCTGAGGGTCTCCAGAAGCTAAGGAAACCGTTGGTAGAGGGTTTGACCAGATTCAAATTCAAATATGGAAGAAAGTCACATGTTAAGCTTAAGGAGAGAGCTGTTGCTGGCCTGCCACTTTCACTCATCAGACCTTGTCACTATCTCTCTCCTGTCCCTTTCTCCTCCTCTGGACGTGCCTCCCCTTGGCTGTATCCCCTTTGGCCTCTTCTCATCCCTACAGAATTATTTGTTTATATTTCCTTGTTTTATTAATTGTTTATTGTAAGTAATTGTCTATTTAAAGACCTTCACCCTCTCTTGTAGCTTTTACCAGAATCAATAGACAAGTTTATCTCTCTCTAAGCTCGTGTCTCTCTCTCTCTTGCTTGTGTCTAAACAATATTCACAATGTAAGGAGTTAAGCATTAGGGTTTAGAGGCTGCCTTAACTCTATCTCTCTTAAGGCAGCCTAATACTTGTCAAACTCACTCTAAACTCTTCTTTATCTCCTCTTAATATCTAGATTACTGATTCTAAAATCCTCTTCATCTTAAGTACACAACTCTAAGTGTTGTGTTACTTCTCAAGGATTAGATTCATACTAGAGAGTTTCTACTTCACAAAACCAGTTTACTGTCTAGAATTCTTTGTTATATAGTAAGCTGTGTATGAGAATTCAATCGCAAGTTGGTTGTCTCTTCCCTTAAATGGTGAGTTCCTGTTGTATGGTTGAAGAGGATTCAGTTACAAGTTAACTGAATACTCTCTTGACATGAGACAAACACTCATGAATTCCAACATGGTATCAGAGCTTTGTTGCTCTTCTTTGGGAATAAACTCACCTCTTTTATCTCTGTTTTGTTTAAATAAATCCTTTCTCTCCCACTCTGATAATGTGTTAGCTTGGTCAGTACTTGTTAGTATCTTGAATCAAGCTTAAGGAAGAGAAAGATTTCAAAAATGCTTCACCATTATGCTTTATCCATTGGATAATAGCTTTCTCTTAATGGAGCATCTCTTTGACCAGTGGACAAACTGTTTTGATCCATTGGATTCATTGTTGTCTAAGCCACAGAAAACACTTGTTCATGTGTTATTCTGTTGGTTCTTTTGTTGCAAGCCCTGGAAAACATCTATTCATGATTTATTCCAGTGGCACATGTCTAAGATCAGTGAGCAAATTAATTATTCAATGGTCCATTGTGTTTCAGCTAATAAAGCACCAAACTCTTGATGAGTATTGGATGCTCCTGGCTGTTTATGCTTCCGCAAAACTCAAGAAAACAAAGCAAAACTCTGTCCATTAGAACTCTTGAGCAATTCTCTATTCTATATTCTCTATTCTATATTCTCTATTCTCTCATTCTCTAATTCTCCAGGCTATTTTTTCTCCATCATTCTTCCATTCTCTGGCTACTAATACTTTGGTTACATCATTCTCTACTCTCTACTTATACTCTGGTTACTTATACTCTCTGGTTACTTAAATCTCTATTCTCACAATCTTGTTTAGAATCTGCCTAAGGGTGTTAAACTGTCTTTAAAGAATTGTCTTACTTCTGCCCTTAGGAAAATTAATTGTCTTGTTGCCTGAATGCTTAGTCTTGATGATTAGGATTCCGAGAGTGTTGCTGGGATAGAATTATGAAGATATTTGTCCATTGCTTACTGTACTTGTTCTAAATGTGTTTTAAAGATCAGACTTGGTGGAAACCCATGTTCTGGTCTCTTGTTTTTCTACTGATGCATGTGTCTAGTTATTTGTTTCACAGGTTGCCCGTGTTGTTCAGAGCCTACACATGATGTATATTCCTGACCATGGAGATTGCCCACTGCCCATCAACACTTTGGACACTGATTGTGTCCATTAACTCCCAATATGGTTGAGAGGACGAATGGAGCAGTGGAGAGATTTCTTAGAAGTGACTTACCTGGTGCCAATAGGGTGACAGGATGTACACTCAAGAGAAAAGGCCACAATTCAAGCCAAGAGGGCTGTGGCAATTCAAGCCAAGAGGGCTGTGGTCTCAAGGCATTCGTGAGAGAGAGAGGGAGAGAGTTGTAGAGAGAGAACCAGAATAATGAGGAACTGATTCCTTGCCTTAATTAAGTCATGGTACATGTATATTTAAAGGGAGACAAATCCCCAATAAAATATTAAACAAAGAGACCTACAGAAGTATTAAACAAATGCATTCCTGGACAGAAGTGGCTCAGGCAGAGAGGGTGAAAGGGAAAGGACCTAAACAGTCCAAAAGTGGTCCAGAAGTGGTCCAGAAGTGTTTGAATACTTCCCTTCTCGTGACCTTTGCTCCCAACAGCTCTCTTGTCTTCTGATTAATTAAATACTTCTTTCTTAGGCAGAGAAAGCCATCTTCTGATTTATGTAGACCTCTTCTCTATCTTGCACTCCAAGCTAGGTTAGGTTGTACGGACATACTTGCATTCCAAGGTAGGTTGATCTTTTTCTTAATCTTCTTGTATCCATGCCATTTATTTCTTCATGTCAACACTCCCCCTCAAGCTTGACCATAGGGACTGGTCAAGCTTGGGCACAATGAAGCATTTCCTCATTAAAACCTTTACTTGAAAAAAAACCACTTCGGATAAAAACCAAGCAAAGGGAAAAGAGTAGAACACTTCATGGCAAGAGGATCACTGACATCTGAGGTCTATGAGTCCAAGCTTAGGATGAATGAACCCACACACCTTGCTGCTAGCTGCCTTAGTGAATATGTCAGCTAGTTGATCTTCACTTCTAGTGTAGCATGGAAGAATCACTTGCTGCTCCACTGCTTGCCTCACCTTATGGCAGTCCACTTCTATATGCTTTGTCCTCTCATGAAAGACTGAATTGGATGCAATGTGTATTGCTGCCTGGTTGTCGCAATGCATAGTCATGGGTGTGGTGATCTCAATGCCCAAGTCCTTTAGCAGTCCCTTGATCCATATGAGTTCACTAGTAAGCTTCCTCATAGATCGGTACTCTGCCTCAGCACTTGAACATGACACCACCTTCTGCTTCTTGCTCTTCCAAGTCACCAAGTTGCCTCCAATAAATGTGCAGTACCCAGTAGTTGATCTCCTATCAACCCTATCTCCTGCCCAATCAGCATCACAATATCCAGTGATCTCAGTGCTTCCATTGCAACCCATCCAAACACCTTGACCAGGAGCTTCTCTCAAGTATCTCAAGATCCTCTCCACCATGTTCCAGTGATGAACCTTAGGGGTTTGCATATGCTGACTGACTTGGTTCACAGCAAAACACACATCTGGCCGAGTGATAGTTAGATATATGAGCTTCCCAACCATCCTCCTATACTTCTTTATATCTTCAAAGGGAGTGTCTTCAAACTCCCCCTCTCGCAATACCTTGTACCCTTCTCCCAATGGGGTTTTGACATGTCTTCATCCAAGGTTTCCTGCCTCATTTAAAAGATCAAGTGTGTACTTCCTTTGGGATAAGAAAAGCCCCTCTTTAGAGCGGCATATTTCAATTCCTAGGAAGTACTTCAACTCTCCCAAGTCTTTGATATCAAAAGATGATTTAAGGAAAGCTTTTGTTGAGAGTATACCTTCCTTGTCACTGCCAGTGATGATGATGTCATCAACATACACTAGAATGACCACAATCCCTTGCTTGCTGGTTAGAGTGAAGAGAGTATGATCTGCCTCAGATTTCACAAAGCCTCTTCCATTGAGTGTGGTGCTGAGCTTGTGATACCACGCCCTTGGAGATTGCTTCAAGCCATAGATTGCCTTCTTCAACCTTAATACATTCCCTGGTTTGACCATGCTTTCTAGGCCAGGAGGTGGTCGCATATATACCTCATCATCCAACTCTCCTTTTAGAAAGGCATTCTTCACATCCATCTGCCATAGATCCCATTCTAAGTTGACAGAAAGTGATAGAAGAATCCTTATAGTATGCAGCTTGGCCACTGGTGCAAATGTATCAAGATAATCTTCCCCATAGACCTGAGTGTATCCTCTTGCAACTAGCCTTGTCTTTCTCCTTTCTGGTTTTCCATTGGCTAAGTACTTGATGGTGTATATGAGGCGACTTGTTACAGCTTTCTTGCCTTTGGGGAGCTCAGTTTCAAACCATGTATCATTCTTGATCATGGCATTGATCTCATCTCCAACAGACTCTCTCCACTCTTCATGTTGAATAGCCTCTTGATAAGATTTTGGGATGTATTCCTGATCCAATTAACCCAATGAAGACTTGATGCTCTTCTGGATATTGAGCAAGAGAGCATAGTACACTCACTGGATGTGCCACAGCTTCAGCATTGAAGTAGACTCTTGTATTGATCCAGTTCGAAGCAGGTTTCTTGATTCTTGTACTCCTTCTCAAAGGCTGTATCTGATCAGGTTCTGCCTCATTTTTTTCACTTGGTTCGCCTACTTGAGTCTCATTTTCTGATTCTGATGGCATCTCATCTTGATCATGAGCTACAGTGTTCTCTTCAGGCTCTCCATTCCTATTGCCCCCCTCATGATCAGGATGAGTGACTCCAATATCTTCTTCATCCTCTTCTATAGCATGATTGGGAACCTCCCTGACTTTTTCAGGTTCTTTTGACAAACTGATGCCAAGATTTTCCATAATAATTCTCAGATTATTGGCCTTGTCTGATGCTTGAGACAGATCTTTGAGCTCATCCCAATTCTTCTCAGCATAAAACCCTTTGCCTTCCATAAACTTTACATCTCTGGATACAAGTACTCTCCTTGTTTCAGTATTGTAACACTTGTATCCTTTCTGTGTAGGTGAGTATCCAATGAACATGCACTTCATGCTCTTTGCCTCTAGCTTGTTTCTTTGCTATCCTGGTATCAACACGAAGCAGGTGCATCCAAACACTCTAAGATGTTGAATAGATGGTCTGGTTTTGTTTAATACTTCATAAGGAGAGATGTCATCCAGCACCCTGGTAGGAATCCTATTCATTAGATAGCATGCTGTGACCACAGCATCACTCCAAAATCTCTTAGGAACATTTGCATGGAACATCATAGATCTAGCCACCTCCATTAGATGCCTATTTTTCCTTTCAGCCACTCCATTTTGCTGGGGAGTATAAGGACAACTTGTTTGATGAACTATGCCATGTTTTTGCCAGATGGTTCTTGAAAGCATGACTTGTATACTCTCCTCCATTGTCTGACCTCAGTACCTTCACATTAGCCTTAAAGTGGTTAGTGACATAAGATTGAAAGTTCATAAAGGCTTCTAACACACGATCCTTAGAAGGCAGTAGAGTAACCCAAGTGTATTTTGATTTTTCATCTATAAATGTAACAAAATACTTATGATTATCTCTAGACATGCAAGGTGAGGTCCAAACATCAGAGTGAACTAAGTCAAAGCATTTCTCATAGATAGTGTCAGATGTTGGAAAAACAGATTTGCAATGCTTTCCTAAGATGCAGGCTTCACATTCTAGGTGGTTAAATGACATATCAGGCATAATGATCTTTAATGCACGAGTGTGAGGATGACCTAGTCTAGCATGCCAAATAGTGCTATCACACACAGATGAGTTACTGATCATGCATAAATGAGAAGAAGTAGAGTGTTTAGAGGGCTTAGTCTTTTGGAGATGGTATAAGCCACCCTGACTGTTTCCTTCACCAATCACCTTCCCTGTCTTAAGGTCCTGAAACTCAACATCATTAGGCCTAAAAACCACCTGACAATTCAGGTCAACCGTGGCCTTTTTCACTGAGAGAAGGTTAGAGGCAAAACTAGGCATATAAAAGGCAGTGGATTCCTTATCAAACAACTTAAGGTTCCCTATTCCTTCTATCTTCACCTTATCACCATTAGCTATTATTACATTCCCTAAGGCAGGCCTAACATCACTAATAAGATTCCTATCACTAATCATATGACGACTAGCTCTTGAATCTATTATGATTGGCCTAGAGATAAGGGAATGTGTACCAGACTGCTTTGCGGAGATGATTGCCTTAGCTGCTTTGATCAGTGGCGCAATATCACTCATTTTGATAGGGCCATCATTGATCTCTGCCTGGTTCCATGTTTTTACTTCTTTGGAAACACTGGTAAGTGCTGAGTACATAGATGCACCCTCAAACGCCACTTCTAGGCATGGTGGTTTGTTCTCCTTGAATTTAATTCCACCAGAGCTGAGAATATCCAAGCTTGATTGGTTACTCTTCCTGAGATATCTTTTCTTGGCTTTCTTGTGCACAGGTAACAACACCATCCTTCCATTCTTGTTGTGTATATCCTTGGGAGCTGGCTTCCTTTCCCTTGTAAAGAGAGTGTGTGATGTTTGTTCTCTCTGAACTAGGG
The DNA here is from genome assembly GCA_905132765.1 of Moricandia arvensis. Classification (NCBI taxonomy): domain Eukaryota; kingdom Viridiplantae; phylum Streptophyta; class Magnoliopsida; order Brassicales; family Brassicaceae; genus Moricandia; species Moricandia arvensis. Next base: position 23,533 of record CAJHQP010005019.1, on the reverse strand, counting down.
CACACACGCCATCTAGGTCAGGAAGTTTATCTTCCCTCAGTACATGCTTGATCAACTGGTTGTAGGATGGGCTTAGATTCAGGAGTAGACTGAAGACCTTGTCTTGTTCATATCTTTCTCTTATGACATCAGGATCAACTGAGAATGGCCTCAGTGTATCTAGTTCTGCCCACAAGCTCCTAAACTTTCCAAAATATTGATTAAACTCCAATTTTTCCTGGCTGAAGTTGTTGATAATCTTCTTGACTTCAAACACTCTGCTCAGGTTGGAGAAATTCCCATAAACAAATTTAAGGCTATCCCATAGATCCTTGGCGGTTTCACAGTGTGAGTAAGCCTCCAATATTGAATCTGAGAGAGAGCTGTGAATGATCTCAAGTGTTAGATGGTCTTCTTGAACCCACTTGTCTTCATTCTTCAGACCACCTGCTTGTTTCACCTCTTGAGCCATCCTCTTTGAAGCATCAGCCTTTATGATGTGGCTGTCCCAAAGTCCATGCCTTCCCAAGGTAACTCTGGTCACTCTTGACCATAGCAGGTAGTTAGACCCCTCAAGGGTTACTGGAATCATGCTCTTTATCTTCATTTCCATGGCTGGTTTTCTTTTATCCACTGGACAAAACTATGGACTGATGGATAAAGATGAAGAGTTCATGAACTTGCCAGAACACAATAGAATAGAATTTTCGAAATTGAAAGAGAGCTTAAGAACTCAGATAAGTAAAGTGTCTAGAAAACTGGATTATCAAGAGATTTCACACTGGATGGAGGGAAAACAGAGTGAAGAACAGAGTGAAGAACAGAGTAAAAACAGAGTGAAGAGCAGAGTAAAAACAGAGTGAAAGTGATTTTGTGCGGAAGTTAAGTTAGAATAAGGTTTCAAGAGCTTAATGCTCTGATACCATGAAAGAATGTGAGAATTATAAAGAGTTTATGTGAGAATACTGAAGAACTCAGCAAGAACAAGGGAGAGAAAGGTAGATTTCGTGAGAGAGAGAGGGAGAGAGTTGTAGAGAGAGAACCAGAATAATGAGGAACTGATTCCTTGCCTTAATTGAGTCATGGTACATGTATATTTAAAGGGAGACAAATCCCCAATAAACTATTAAACAAAGAGACCTACAGAAGTATTAAACAAATGCATTCCTGGACAGAAGTGGCTCAGGCAGAGAGGGTGAAAGGGACAGGACCTAAACAGTCCAAAAGTGGTCCAGAAGTGTTTGAATACTTCCCATCTCGTGACCTTTGCTCCCAACAGCTCTCTTGTCTTCTGATTAATTAAATACTTCTTTCTTAGGCAGAGAAAGCCATCTTCTGATTTATGTAGACCTCTTCTCTATCTTGCACTCCAAGCTAGGTTAGGTTGTACGGACATACTTGCATTCCAAGGTAGGTTGATCTTTTACTTAATCTTCTTGTATCCATGCCATTTATTTCTTCATGTCAACAATCATCACTGTCTCTCATCTTCCAAGCTTGACCACATACTCTCATTCTCAGGTCAAGCTTGAGGAGGGGTCTTAAAATGAGAAGCCAATGTCCATTCTTCAGAAACTTATGCAAGGGAAGTACCTAAATCTATACAAATTCTTATGATTGATAGGTTTCTCCCTTGAGAATTGATGCATGTGTTTGTGAATTGTTTGAATCAGGTACCTATTGAGCTCATGAGCAAGGCAGACTTGGACTCAACCCATGATGAAGGCAAGAAGCCAAAAGAAAGGGGGAGACAAACTCTTACCACAAGAAGAAGCTCAAAGGTGTGATGAGTGTGAAGCAAGGAAGGCATTGGTGCCTACTTGCCATTGGAGAAAGGCCATGATCCAGAGTCTAAGGAGTCCATGAAAATAATCTTAAGCTCCTTAGGCTCACTGGCCAATCCCTAGGCTGCGGGTAGTTGCACTCTTTTTCCCTAAGTGATGGTTTTATCCCAAAAGGTTTTCCACAATTAGGTTTTTAATGAGGCAAGTGCTCTCAGTTCCAAGCTTTTCCAAGGATCTCCTATGGTCAAGCTTAAGGGGGGAGTATTGAAATAAATAAAGGGATGACCAGAAGAAGAAGATGGTTGATGATCCAAGGATAAGTTCATCAAGAGAAGCCAATCTGGTTCTGTTTGTACAGACTTGGATCACAAGCAATCTACTGTGACCTAACATGCCTTGGGAGGCAAGGTACTGATGGGAACACGAGCTGAGGGTCTCCAGAAGCTAAGTAAACCGTTGGTAGAGGGTTTGACCAGATTCAAATTAAAATATGGAAGAAAGTCACATGTTAAGCTTAAGGAGAGAGCTGTTGCTGGCCTGTCACTTTCCCTCATCAGACCTGGTCACTATCTCTCTCCTGTCCCTTTCTCCTCCTCTGGACGTGCCTCCCCTTGGCTTTATCCCCTTTGGCCTCTTCTCATCCCTACAGAATTATTTGTTTATATTTCCTTGTTTTATTAATTGTTTATTGTAAGTAATTGTCTATTTAAAGACCTTCACCCTCTCTTGTAGCTTTTACCAGAATCAATAGACAAGTTTCTCTCTCTCTAAGCTCGTCTCTCTCTCTCTCTTGCTTGTGCCTAAACAATATTCACAATGTAAGGAGTTAAGCATTAGGGTTTAGAGGCTGCCTTAACTCTATCTCTCTTAAGGCAGCCTAATACTTGTCAAACTCACTCTAAACTCTTCTTTATCTCCTCTTAATCTCTAGATTACTGATTCTAAATCCTCTTCATCTTAAGTACACAACTCTAAGTGTTGTGTTACTTCTCAAGGATTAGATTCATACTAGAGAGTTTCTGCTTCACAAAACCAGTTTACTGTCTAGAATTCTTGGTTATATAGTAAGCTGTGTATGAGAATTCAATCGCAAGTTGGTTGTCTCTTCCCTTAAATGGTGAGTTCCTGTTGTATGGTTGAAGAGGATTCAGTTACAAGTTAACTTAATACTCTCTTGACATGAGACAAACACTCATGAATTCCAACAAAAGGGGTATTATGAGGAGAAGAACTGGAAGGACCTAGAGGATATGTCTAATGAACCAGAGAATAAGGCAGTGAATCTGAGGAACTTATTGGAGAAGCTTGGGATAGACATGTCCCAAAATCAGGAGATAAGAAGGACTACTCCTTCTGATCAGGTTAGAGATGCTGAAAGAATAATCCCTCTTGATCATGAGGGGGGGAGTGAATCTGAATCAAGTGTGCAAGAGCAGCACCAAGGGGATTCAGGACATCATGATCAAGATGTGGCTCAGTCAAGTGAAGATGAGCAGGAAGAACATCATGACCCAGAAGAGGTTAATGATACAGAAGCAGAGGATCAGACTCAAGTTCAGCCATTTCTATGGAGTGAAAGGTTGAAGAATAGAATGCCAGACACAGAAACTCAAGAAGAAGTTCAGCCTCTGCGACGAAGCACTAGGGAGAGAAAGGATCCTTCCAACTGGGTAAACACGAGAGTGTACTACAATGACCAGGCTGTGAAGCATCCTTCTCAAACTGTGTGTTCCTTTGCAGAGTATCCACAAGAACACATGGTGTTTATGTGTAATCTGTATGAAAGTGACATTCCAAGATCCTATGAGGAAGCTATGAAGGACAAGGAATGGAGAGAGTCAGTGGGCAGTGAAAGGGATGCAATGATCAAGAATGACACTTGGTATGAGAGTGAACTGCCGGAAGGGAGGAAGGCTGTGACTAGTAGATGGATCTTCACAATCAAGTATCTGGCAAATGGAAAGGTTGATAGGAAGAAGACCAGATTGGTAGCAAGAGGGTTTACACAAACCTATGGAGAAGATTACATTGACACATTTGCTCCTGTTGCCAAGCTACATACAGTTCGAATCATCCTATCAGTTGCAACCAAATTGGAGTGGGATTTGTGGCAGATGGATGGGAAGAATGCTTTCTTACAAGGAGAGCTTGAGGATGAAGTATATATGCATCCTCCTCCTGGTCTTGAGAATCTAGTAAAGCCAGGAAAGGTTTTGAGATTGAAGAAGGCTATATATGGGCTGAAACAATCACCAAGGGCATGGTATAGAGAGCTAAGCACTACTCTGAATGGAAGAGGCTTCAGGAAGTCTGAATTAGACCATACTCTCTTCACCTTAACAGGACCTTCAGGGATCATTGTTATTCTGGTGTATGTGGATGATATGATCATCACAGGAAATGATAAGACAGGGATTCAAGCCACAAAAGACTTTCTCAAGTCTGTGTTTGATATCAAGGACTTGGGGGAGATGAAGTATTTCTTGGGCATTGAGATATGCAGATCTAAGGAGGGTCTTTTCATGAATCAGAGGAAGTATACTCTTGATATGGTGAAGGAAGCTGGCGTACTTGGAGGAAAGACAGCCAAGACACCTCTTGAAGAGGGGTATAAGGTTTTACTTGAGGGGGAGATTGAAGAAAAACAACTGTTTGAGGATGCTAAACTTTACAGGAAGATGGTTGGAAAACTGATATACTTGACTATCACAATACCAGATATATGCTTTGCAGTGAATCAAGTAAGTCAGCATATGGAGGCTCCAAAGGTCCATCACTGGAAAATGGTTGATAGGATACTGAGGTACTTGAGTGGAACTCCTGGACAAGGAGTTTGGATGGGATGTAATGGCAGTACAGAAGTAGTTGGGTATTGTGATGCTGATTGGGCAGGAGATAGAGTGGATAGGAAATCAACTACTGGGTATTGTACATTCATTGGAGGAAAGCTGGTTACTTGGAAGAGTAAGAAGCAAAAGGTTATCTCCTGCTCAAGTGCTGAGGCGGAGTATAGAGCTATGTTGAAGCTGACAAACGAGCTGGTATGGATCAAAGGTATTCTCAAGCATCTGGAGATTGAACAGACCACTCCTATGACAATGCATTGTGATAATCAAGCAGCAATTCACATTGCATCTAACTCAGTCTTCCATGAGAGAACAAAGCACATAGAAGTTGATTGCCATAAGGTGAGGCAGATGATTGTCTCAGGAGTGACATTGCCCTGCTATACAAGGAGCGAGGATCAACTTGCGGATGTGTTCACCAAGGCTGCGAGATTAAAGACAATGGAGTCCATCCTTTCAAGGTTGGGACTCATTGATCTTACTCCAAACAACTGATCACCTCGTCATGAGGTCTTTACTCTTTTCCTTATCAAGGTTTTATCCCTACGGAGGGTTTTCTTTGGTAAGGTTTTTAATGAGGAAGATCTCATGGCATTCCAAGCTTGACTTGTTCCACATGGTCAAGCTTGAGGGGGAGTGTTGAAATAAGTGAGTATTGACATGAATAAGAAGAGATGTGAATAAGGATCATTTACATAGTCCGGTGGTATAGTCGACTACATGCCTCAACTACACTGTGATATAGTCGACTATATGCCTCAACTACATTGCTCGGGCAGAACACATTATTTTACTCTTTTCTTTCTTGTCTTGCCTTACTTATTTATGTGGTTGTAAGTTGTTCAGTTGATAATAAGAAACCAGAGTTATTCTCTCCATTCTCTCTATTCTCTTTACTCTCTTTATTCTCTGCAAATCGTGACTCTATATTCTATTAATCTCTAAAAGATTTCACTATAGGCAATTTGTGAGAGACTTCAGCACCATTGCAGCTCCCTTGACTGAAGTGATAAAGAAGGATGTCGGATTTAAATGGGGAGAAGCACAAGAGAAGGCTTTCCAAAGCCTAAAAGAGAAGCTTACTCAATCACCTCTTCTTATGCTTCCTGACTTTACTAAAACGTTTGAAATAGAATGTGATGCCTCAGGAAGTGAAATTGGTGCTGTATTGATGCAGGATAGAAAACCTATAGCCTACTTCAGTGAGAAGCTTGGGGGAGCCACTCTCAACTATGCAACCTATGACAAAGAACTCTATGCCTTGGTGAGGGCATTACAAATGTGGCAACATTACTTGTGGCCCAAGGAGTTTGTCATACACACTGATCATGAGTCCCTAAAGTATCTAAAAGGGCAGAGTAATCTTAGCAAGAGACACGCAAGGTGGGTTGAGTTCATTGAGACCTTCCCATACGTGATCAAGTATAAACAAGGTAAGGAGAACATAGTTGCTGATGCACTATCTCGGAGGTATGCTCTCTTGACCACTTTAGATGCTAAGTTACTTGGGTTTGAGCAGATAAAGGATATGTATGATACTGACCATGATTTCAAGGAAGCTTATGCTTCTTGTGAGAAGTTTGCTGCAGGGCACTACATTAGACAAGAAGGCTTTTTGTTTTATGACAATAGATTGTGTGTGCCTAACTGCTCTTTGAGAGATCTTTTTGTCAGTGAATCCCATGGGGGCAGTCTAATGGGATAATTTGGGATTGCCAAGACCTTAAAAGTTTTGCAGGATCACTTCTATTGGCCGCACATGAAGAGAGATGTGGAGAGAATCTGTGGGAGGTGTGCTACTTGCAAGCATGCCAAGTCCCAAGTCCAATCCCAGGGTTTGTATACTCCTTTACCCATTCCACACCATCCCTGGAATGACATTTCCATGGACAGTATTGTTGGATTACCTAGGACTAGAACCGGCAAGGATTCAATCTTTGTTGTTGTTGATAGGTTCTCTAAGATGGCACATTTCATAGCATGTCATAAAACTGATGATGCATTGCACGTTGCTTACCTGTTCTTTAAAGAAGTTGTTCGTTTACATGGCATGCCTAGAACTATAGTTTCTGATAGGGACACTAAGTTTCTTAGGTACTTCTGGAAGACACTTTGGTCTAAGCTAGGCACTAAACTGTTGTTTTCTACTACATGTCATCCGCAAACTGATGGACAAACTGAAGTAGTCAATAGAACCTTAGGGACACTCCTGCGTGCATTCATTACAAAGAACTTAAGCACTTGGGAAGAATACTTACCACACTGTGAATTTGCATACAATCATGTTATGCATTCTGCTTCTAAGTATTCCCCTTTTGAGATTGTTTATGGGTTCAATCCCACCTCTCCTTTGGATCTAATGCCTTTACCTGAGTGTGAAAGGATCAGTCTAGATGGCAAGAAGAAAGCAGAGATGGTCCAATGAATCCATGAGAAGGCTAGACAAAACATTGAGCAGAAAACCAAGCTTTATGAAAACAAGGCAACAAGGGGAGACGTGTGAGAACCTTTGAAGTAGGTGACCAAGTTTGGTTGCACCTGAGGAAGGATAGGTTCCCCAACGAGCGGAAGTCCAAGATGATTCCAAGGGTTGATGGACCCTTCGAGATCATCCACAAGATCAATGACAATGCCTACAAACTTGATCTCCAAGGTAAGTATGATGTATCAAATAGCTTCAATGTCACTGACTTGGCTCCTTTTGCTGTAGATGAACCTGATTTGAGGACAAATCCTTTTCAAGAGGGAGGGGATGATGTGATAATGGACCGGATCACTAAGGAGAACAAGGAGAGTCTAGATGAACCACATGAAGCCACATCGCACCAGCAACCTGGTGATGATTCTCTAGCCATTCCTGAAGGTCCCATGACTCGTTCCAGAGTCAAGAAGCTTAAAGAGAATGTTGTTGGATTACTCACGTCACATCCACAACAAGAAATTCTTGGACAAGGTCTGATACGAGATGTCTTGATCACCATTCAAGCCATCTCTACATCAAGCTGAGTTAGTGTCTAGGCAAGACATGGGGTGCGTGCTCTTTTCCTTGCTTTTGGTTTTGTCCCACGATGTTTTTCGGAGTAAGGTTTTTAACGAGGCCACAACTTGTCTTCACATCACTTAGGCCCACTCTCGGTCCAAGACTAAAGAAGTTTACATTTTATTTCATTTTAAAGCTTATGTTAAACTTAAACTATAGTTTCCTTTTTACTTATTTCCAAAACCCTAGAGAGCATGTTCTCTGGTTTCTGCTTATTTAAACGGGTCTCTAAAACCTATTGTACTCAAGCATCTTTTAATCAATGAGTTATCTTTCTCTCTTGGCGGCTCTCTCTCTAGAATAGTTGTCGAGTTTCTTCTGGTGTGTAGTATCCAAGAACCTAAGGGTGTTTGCTTGGTGTGTCATATCCGAGTTATTCATCTAGGAGTATCAAGAGATCTTATCATCCCTCTTGTGTCACCAATCGATCCACAACCTTGAAGAACTTGAGTCTCTGATTCGTTTTTGCAAGGATCTATCCATCCCCATCAACCAAAGAGCATCCTAGGGACGCATCAATGTGTAACTTGGATGAGAATGAGGTTCCAAGATCCTATGAAGAAGCCATGAAGGATAAAGAATGGAGAGAGTCAGTGGGTAATGAAAGGGATGCAATGATCAGAAACGACACATGGTATGAGAGTGAACTACCTAAGGGGAAGAAGGCTGTGACTAGTAGATGGATCTTTACAATCAAATACCTTGCAAATGGGCAGATTGATAGGAAGAAGACCAGGTTGGTAGCAAGAGGCTTTACATAGACTTATGGGGAAGATTACATTGACACATTTGCTCCTGTAGCTAAAGCTTCACACAGTCCGGATTGTATTGTCTATTGCTACAAACCTAGAGTGGGACTTATGGCAGATGGATGTGAAGAATGCTTTCTTGCAAGGTGAGCTTGAAGATGAGGTTTATATGCTGCCGCCCCTGGTCTTGAGCATCTAGTGAAGCCAGGAAATGTGTTGAGATTGAAGAAAGCAATATATGGGTTAAAGCAGTCACTTAGAGCCTTGATGGGATCATGGACCGGATCACTAAGAAGAACAAGGAGAGTCTAGATGAGCCACATGAAGCCACAATGCACCACCAGCCTTGTGATGATGCTCTAGCCATTCCAGATGGTCCCATGACTCGTTCCAGAGTCAAGAAACTTAAGGATAATGTTGTTGGATTACTCACTTCACATCAACAACAAGAAGAAAGTCTTGGACAAGGTTTGATCCGAGATGTCTTGATCACCATTCAATCCATCTCTACATCAAGCTGAGTTAGTGTCTAGGCAAGACACTTGGTGCGTGCTCTTTTCCTTGCTTTTGGTTTTGTCCCACGAGGTTTTCCGGAGGAAGGTTTTTAACGAGGCCAAAACTTGTCTTACACATCACTTAGGCTCTATCTCGGCCCAAGACTAGCAGAAGTTCACATTTTATTACATTTTAAAGCTTATGTTATTTTTAAACTATAGTTTTCCTTTTTATTATTTTCGAAACCCTAGAGAGCCTGTTCTCTGGTTTCTTTTATTTAAAGGGTTCTCCTAACTCTATTGTACTCAAGCAATCAATAAACCACGAGTTTCTTTTCTCTCTTGACGGCTCTCTGTCTCTAGAAGTTGTCGAGTTCTGGTGTGTAATATCCAGAGACCTAAGGGCTTCTTATTTGGTGTGTCATATCCAGATCAGTCACCTAGGAGTATCAAGTGATCATCCATCCCTCTTGTGTCACCATTCAATCCACAAACCTTGAAGAATTTGAGTCCCTGATTCGTTCTTGCAAGGATCTATCCATCCCCATCAACCAAAGAGCATCCTAGGGGCGCATCAAGTGGTATCAGAGCAACTTTGGTTAGGGATGTTTCGTTTTCTCTTTAAATCTCTTTGTTCATCAGTAAATCTTCTTAATCATCTTGAACAGAAGTAGATCTAAGTTGTCTTAGGGCTGCTCGAGTTTGATTTGTGTTCTAAGCAAAAGTTTGAGATTTTCCTTTTTACTTGTTAGGCAGAAAACCCTAGTTCCTTTTAACCCTAGCCGCATGAGTTTTTGTTTACTCTTTTCACCTTTTGATTCAACTGAAAAACTTATTAATCAAATTGAACAAGAAGAAGAACTAGCTGTTTAGGCTGCTCGAAATTGATAAAGCATTAGACAAGGTTTTAGAAGAATTTCCTTTTTTCTTGTAAACAGAAACCCTAATCGATTTAAACCTAGCCATTTTCCTTTTCTCTTATCTTGCCGAGAAAGCTTATCCTTTTTGGTGTTGATCTTTTTCCTTTTTACTTGTCTTGTTTGTCTAGAGTCTTTTTTACTGGTTGTCTCGTTTTCCTTTGTGCAGGAAGCAATAGGGACCGAGTCTGAGGAGGAAGCAACTTTGGTACCATGGCAGGAGATCAGAAAGGAGTCCTCACTAAGGGTGAAAGGCTGTTACTTAAGGCTATGAATGCTCAGCTGCAACAGATGATGAAAACCAGCCATGATAAACTCTGGCAGGAGTTTAGACAGGATCTCCAACAAGCTAATGGTCGTGGAGAGCCACACTTCAAGCAACCAGCTAACACATGGAGCAGACCACACCAATCTTCTCTCACTCCTAAATCAATTGATCTTTGTTCTGATTATAAACCAGTTACTCATGTTCGACTCTATGCTTTTTCAGGAAAAAGTGACTATCTAGAGTGGGAAAGAACCCTGGACAAGTGGCTGCATTACAACAGAATATTGAAGAAGGAAAGATTAGCTTTTGCAATTTCTCAACTCAAAGGAAATGCTTATAAGTGGTGGTTGCAAGAAGAAGATGATCGCAGGTTCTACAAGGAACCAAATATCACCACGTGGGAGAGTCTAAAGTTGTTTCTAAGGGAAAAGTATGCATCCAAAGGCAACACTTCCCTAAAGTCTCCAATGAAGGAAGTCACATCTAGCAAGGCAGTAACCTGTTACAGCAAAGATAAAACAGAAAAACATTCCTGGTTCAGTGAGGAAGATAAAAAGAAGTTATTACAAGTAATGGTGGATGTGGAGAAGCAATTCAAGAGGACCAATCCTGGACGTTCATCAAAGCACCCAGAACCAGACACAGCTGCACAATCAGATTTAACTGCACCAACTCAAGAAGCTCAAACAGAAACATCTTTGGTAAAAAGAAAGTCTGGGACAGAACAAGAGTGTTCTCTTTTCTTACCCCAGCCTGAATTCAATTTCAGTACTTCTTGTGATGAACTAACTTTTATTAAACCGGTGCAACCGAGTAGCCTTGTTTTAGTGTCACAGGTTGCAAAAGAAGAATCAGTAGGCAGAGAACCAGAGCAATCAACACAAGGAGAAGAGTTGGAACATCAGAACAGCTTGCAGTCTAACCCAACTCCTAAACCCTTGTCTCATAACCAGCAAAAGCACTGTAAGGAAGCTAAAGTGGTTAGTTCTGTGCCTATAATGTTTGTTAAAGTGAGTACTAAAGACATAAAACGTTTTGGTCTTAACAAAGTAAAAGATTTTGTGTTTCAAATTCTATTTTTGATAACTTGCTTAGATCTTTTAAAGGACTGGAACCAGAAAACCTCTTTGATCAAAAACATTTTCAAAATAATAAAAACAACATTTCTGGTCATGTTTTGAGTCTTGATCAGTTTCTGAAATATAGCAAAATCTTTGATCACTTTGAAAAGGTTTTAGAGCTTGAGTTGAAACAAACTGATTTCTGTTTTAGACAACCTTGTGATTCATTTGCTAGAACTGAAGAGAAGAGTTTCGTTGTGAATTTTCCTAGGCATGATTTGAACACTGATGATTGTTTTGCATCCACATATGTCTTGAAAGAACCTAGGAAGTTGCATGAACCGAAATTGCATCATTCTGATTTTAGGTTTGAAATTTTGAAATCTGCAAATATCTCTGAGCTTGAGATTGATTGTTTGTGTGCTGAAAATGATTCTAAACGTGTAGGACTGTTCTTTGAGGATATTCTAGTGTATAACACTTTCTTTGATAAACCTGTTGCACAATTGAAACTAGAACTCTTTTCTTTTGAATGTGTGAACTTGATCCTTGATGATATTTGGGTCTGTAATATTTTCTTTGATATGCATAATAGATGGAAGAGTCATATTGTTTTGTGCTCTGGAGACATTCTTGTCTATAATACTTTCTTTGACCTGATAACCCACTTGACTTGTCCAAAAGAAGCTGAGAAAGGTACAGGTGAAAAGAGGAGCTACAATGATCAGAGTATCAATGATGAGTCTTTGGCTAAGTTAGAGAAGCACCAAACAAATCTTGAAAACTGTCTAGTCGCCAGCTGTGATATAGGAGTAGTCAGAAGATCATATCTCATCAACAAAAACGATTTAGGCCATGAAACCAACTGCATTAGAAACTTAAAATATCAAGTGTGTACTTCCTTTGGGATAGAAAGAGCCCCTCTTTAGAGCGGCATATTTCAATTCCTAGGAAGTACTTCAACTCTCCCATATCCTTTATATCAAATGCAGATTTAAGAAAAGTTTTAGTTGAGAGGATACCTTCCTTGTCACTACCAGTGATGATAATGTCATCTACATAGATGAGAATGACAATAATTGATGCATCTAGATTCATGTCAGATGCAGATTAAGGAGCTTGAAAAATGCCTAAGTAGCTTGTCTTGAATCTGAAATGATCTTGCTTGTGCTTAGAGAGGTTGCTTGCAAAGATTAGAACTTGATAATGTCTAGTTTAATCTGTTGTAGAGCTTGTGACATTGGTGATCAAACTTGATGATTAGTCAAGGTTTGATCCCAATGCTTGTGTCTTATCTTGCTTGGAGTTTAAGTGATGTTTCAGGAAGGTTTCCAGTCCATCATCAATCCGGGTTCAAGAGGAAGGAAGTGCCCATTGTTAGAGCAATGGAGAGTGGTCGCTGGTGTGTGTGGGTGGACACACAAGGGGAGGTCATCACCTAAGTCATGAGGAGACTGGTGACCTTAAGGCACTGGTATTGAAAGGAAATGGTTGATCAGTGGTTGTATGTGCAGTCCTTAGGATGTTGCACTCCTGATCTTAAAGCTCTATACTGCTCACTTCAAGCTTGGACCTAGACCCAATCCAAGCTTGAGGAGGGGAGTTAGGTGAACTACCTAAATATCCTAAGTACAGTGACCTATGTTCCTCCTTACCATTGCAAGCAAACTGAAGAAGGAGCCAACCGGGTCTAGGCAGTGGCATGCTTAGTCAAGAGACTGTTCAGAGCAGTCTTGGCTGTGTATGAAGAAGGCTACTCTATCAATGCGGCTTCTAGAGTGAGGTGGTTGAAGAGATAGCTGATGGATCAACCAGCAGTCCATCAAGTTGGCGAGTGATGAAGGAAGGTTGCAATGGTTTGTTCATTCCGGATCATGAAGCTTCAAACCGTCCAAGCTTGTTCCTTTAAAGAGGTCTCAAGCTTAAGGGGGAGTGTTGAAGAGCTTCAGTGATCCGAGAGGATTTCAGCAAGTGAGGGATTCAAGTAGCGTGTGAAGAGCAGCCACTCCTCACCATTTAGACAAGGGAGGAAACCTGAACTTATCTTTATATACATTCATGTTAGGTTTATCTCTTGAGGACTGATACACTTGTGGAATGATGTATCACGTACTGGTTACTCTATCAAGGATGATCTGGTGTGTCCGAGCACTTGAACCTATCAGGAGGATAGGTGAAAGGGGGAAAGACTAAGATCAGGCCGAGTTGAAGAGTACCAAGGCTTGAGCCTCACTGAAGATGATCAACGTCGTTTCCTAGCTTTTCTAAGATGGCTGTGAAGTTAGTTGAGAGGGGGAGACCCAAACCGGGTCTATGTAGAGGTCAAGAGAAGGTTCATGAGTGTGCAAGATGTGTATATCATTGCTGCACCAGTTAGGCCATGATCCAGAGTTCTTTGTGTCCACCACACTGGTTTAGACACAAAGAACTCAATGGCCAATCCCTAGGCCTTGAAGGAGCTTACTCTTTTCCTTATGAGGGTTTTATCCCTAAGGAGGGTTTTCTCTCATAAGGTTTTTAATGAGGAGTGACTTCAGGGTTCCAAGCTTGACTCAGGATCTATAGAGTCAAGCTTGAGGGGGAGTGTTAAACCTGAAGTGATAATCTGATCACTAAAGGTTATGTGCAAAGTTAGGGCCAAACCACTTAGAAGTTCTGTCAAGACCTAAGGAGAGTCCAGAAGCTTATGCACTGCTATATCAAGGTTCAAGAAGGGTTTACAATGAAGGAAGAAGGCTTGGGTGAAGTTTGGAGTCATTTGGAAGAATGTGCAAAGTTAGGGCAACGCCGTACGGATTTCCTGCCTCATTTAAAAGATCAAGTGTGTACTTCCTTTGGGATAGAAAGAGCCCCTCTTTAGAGCGGCATATTTCAATTCCTAGGAAGTACTTCAACTCTCCCAAATCCTTTATATCAAATGCAGATTTAAGAAAAGTTTTAGTTGAGAGGATACCTTCCTTGTCACTACCAGTGATGATAATGTCATCTACATAGATGAGAATGACAATAATGCCTTGCTTGCTGGTTAGTGTGAAGAGAGTGTGATCAGCCTCTGATTTGACAAAACCTCTTCCATTTAGAGTTGAGCTCAGCTTATGATACCAGGCTCTTGGAGATTGCTTTAATCCATAGATAGCTTTCTTTAACCTCAACACATTTCCTGGTTTGACCATGTCTTCTAGACCAGGTGGTGGTTGCATGTATACTTAATCTTCTAATTCACCTTGTAAGAAGGCATTCTTGACATCCATTTGCCATAAGTCCCATTCTAAGTTGACTGCCACTGAGATCAAAATCCTTATGGTGTGAAGCTTGGCTACTGGTGCAAATGTATCAAGGTAATCTTCTCCATAGACCTGGGTGAAGCCTCTTGCAACTAGTCTTGTCTTTTTCCTTTCTGGTTTTCCATTTGCTAGATACTTGATTGTGAAGAGTAGGCGACTTGTCACAGCTTTCTTGCCTTTGGGGAGCTCAGATTCATACCAAGTATCATTCTTGATCATAGCATTGATCTCATCTCCAACTGAGTTTTTCCATTCTTCATCCTCCATTGCTTCTACATAAGATCTTGGAATATATTCCTGGTCCAACTCCACAATGAAGGCTTGATGTTCTTCTGGATACTGAGCTAGAGAGCATACTGCACTCATTGGATGGGCTACTGCTTCTGCATTGAAGTACACTCTTGTATTGATGAAATTTGAAGCTGGTCTCTTGATCCTTGTACTCCTTCTCAAAGGCTGTATCTGATCAGATTCTTCTTCCTCATCTAACTGGGTTTCATCTTCTGGTTGAACTTCAGTAGCTGATGGCATCTCATCTTGATCATGAGCTGCTGCTGAGTCTTCAGATTGCTGTGCCTTGTTCCTCAGGTTGAGTTGTTTCATTTCCTCCCTCATGATCAGGATGAGTGACTTCAATGTTATCCTCATCTTCAGTAGTATCATGAACTGGTGTCTTCTTGATTCCCTCAGGCTCTGTTGGTAAGTGGATTCCAAGGTTTTCTAAGATTACTCTCAAATTGTTAGCTCTATCCGAGGAAGACTGAGAGAGGTCCTTGAGATCATCCCAACTCCTTTCATTATAGTGACCTCTAGACTCCATAAACTTAACATCCCTGGAGATCATAACCTTTCTTGTCTCTGGTACATAGCACTTGTAGCCTTTCTGAGTTGGAGAGTATCCAATAAACATGGCTTTTGTGCTTTTAGCCTCAAGTTTGTTTCTCAGTTCACCTGGAATCAAAACAAAACACACACACCCAAACAAACGAAAATGGTCTATAGATGGTCTGGTTTTGTTGAGTACCTCATAAGGTGATAGATCACTGAGTACTTTTGTAGGAATCCTGTTGATCAAGTAAGAGGCAGTCACAACTGTATCACCCCAAAACTGCTTAGGAACATTCATATGAAACATCATGCTTCTGGCCACTTCCATTAGATGTCTATTTTTCCTCTCAGCCACACCATTTTGTTGAGGTGTGTAGGGACAAATTGTTTGATGGATGATGCCTTGTGCTGCAAGATGTTGCTTGAAGGTTGTGCTTGTGTATTCTCCCCCATTATCTGATCTAAATATTTTGATCTTGGCAAGAAAATGGTTAGCAATATAGGTTTGAAATTTTTTAAAAGCTTCTAGCACCCTATCCTTAGATTTCAACAAGGTTAACCAAGTGTAATTAGATTTTTCATCTATAAATGTCACAAAGTATTTATGTTGTTCTCTAGATGAACAAGGGGCTGTCCACACATCAAAGTGAACCAGATAAAAGCAATTATCATAGATAGTCACTGATTTAGGAAACACAGACTTGCAATGTTTTCCTAGAATGCAAGCTTCACAATCACTTTTAAAAGAAACACTAGGCAACATGATGTTCAAGGCACAAGAATGAGGGTGTCCTAATCAAGCATGCCACATTACATCTTTAGGTAATTCAGAAACAGAGTTTAAAGCACAAGATAAATCAGAAGCTAGCAGAGTGTTTTCAAGCAAGTACAGGTCTCCCTTGGTTCCACCTTTGCCAAGCAACTTACTAGTCTCAATATCCTGAAAATACACTTCATTAGGGGTGAAAGTCAGATGGCAATTTAAATCAGTAGTGGCCTTTCTAACTGACAAGAGATAAGAAGCAAAGGTGGGCATATAGAAAGCTTTAGACACTTTATCAAACAGTTTTAGATCACCTACACCTTTTATGGGAACTTTATCACCATTAGCTATCATCACATTTCCTAGGACTGGTTTTATATTAGTAATCAAATTTGAATCACTAATCATATGGTGTGATGCACCAGAGTCTATAACTAATGGTCTAGCAGTGCCTAATCCACTCATTGCAATGCCAGCGGTATGTGAAGCATTAAGAGAGATACCAAGAGTGTTAAGGTTACCAGAGTTCTCCTTTAAAGCCTTGATGAGGGCATCCAAGTCAGACCTCTTAATGTTCTCATCATTATTGGACCTTGCAGTGGAGTAGCAGGAGGTTGTTATTAACCTGAAGTGATGATATGTCACTAAGGTTATGTGCAAAGTTCGGGTTAAACTCCTAAGAAGGTCTGGAAAGACATAAGGAGCATCCTGAATCTTATGCAATGCTGGACCAAGGTCTAAGAAGAGTTTATATTAGAGGGAGAAGGCATTGGAGAAGTTTGGGAGCATTTGGGACAGATGTGCAAAGTTAGGGCGACATGTACGGACGGTCGTACGGACTGTACGGACCGTACGGACATGGGCGACCCAAATCACTTTATGGTTCGACCTAAGAAGATATTTGGGCAATGTGCAAAGTTCGGGTTGAGGTGTACGGATGTGTACGGACGGGTGGTCCGTACATCGACCAGGCCGTACAAGAACCTTCCCGGAATCAACCAAAAAGAAGTGGATAAGGTCTAAAGATATTATGGCGAGTTAACCTTATCTTGGGGAGATGCCAAAGGCATATTCCATCAAGGAAGAGCCAAGGAAGCTGCTGGGAAGTTACCTTTACAGCCTGTCCACGCCCTGGCTCAATCTCAGCCATATACTCTCCAAGGAAGAAGCTGTCCACATATTCAGTCCACAAAACCAGCTATGGACAGCCTGTCCAAGCGTGTGAAGGTTTTGGACCAAGTATTTCAAAAGTGGCGCCCTTGCTTTTGTTGACTCCACATGCTTTCCTCCTTTAGGTTTAGACTTGTACCCAGCACTCATTTATCTATATAAAGACCCTCTTGGGCGATTGTAATGGTTAAGGGAGTAAGGGGGAAAACCCCTCTCCACTTCTAAATAATAAAGCTTGTGTTCTTGGATCGGAATCCCTCTCAAGTCTTCCCCTTTCTTAGTCTTTTAATCTCTCTAAGTCTCTCATACTCTCTGATTCTGATTCAAGTTCATACAAGTAAACCAGAACCCTTTCTCTTCATCATCTCGTGTTCATCATTGCCTTAAAGGCTTGTTCATCACACACAAACCCAGATTCACATACTCTGGTGAAAATCCAACATGGTATCAGAGCCTGGTTCATCAGAACTTGGTGTTTAGCTTCCGCAAAGATCAAGGCTTTCTCTCCTGCCATTAAAACCCAGAAAGGAGCTTCCTTTCCAGCCGGTTCATCCTCTACAAGAAGGTGTTCATCAGCAAACCCATAAGCTGTTCTTGAAGTCCCATACTCTCTCATACCGTCCAGAAGAAAGGAGAGCCTCGGATCCAGAAGTTATGGAGTGGATTAGCTACCCTCTTCATCAAATCAAGTCCAAGGCGTGTTCTTATTCAAAGACCAGGAAGAAAGGTGAAAGCTTTCACCTTGTTACTGGTGGGGGCGACCAAAGTATGAAGAAAGGTGGGGACTTTAGGCATGGAGAGTTCAAGGGAAAGTCCATGGAGGAAGGAGGTGCTGGAATCGCGACCAATAGCCCCTGATCTTGCCATGAATCAAAGGTGTTCAAGGAACTAACACTAGTTCCTTGTTTGTAAGAACCTACTGTCCCTTGTTATAAAGCTTGATACTTTATGAACTGAATGTGTTGTGTGATGTGTTTGAGACCTGAGGATGTGTTAAGATTGCTAGATATGAATGTTTAGAATCTATCCCAGGATGTTTAGATGACTCGTTTTGAATGGTTGGGTGTTTTAAAGTGCTTACTCCAGTTCTAAATGTTGCTTGACATGATATTAGATAGTATGTTCTGAATCTGCTTGCATACATGAATAGAAACTGATTTAAAGTAAAGCATTTGGGTCTGGTGTTTAGAAATGGCAGTGATGCTTAGTCTTTGTTCTTATGAATGTCTTGCTAGGATGATAGATAGTTGTATCTAATCCGTTTTTCATTCATGAAGTAAATGGGTTAAGGCTGTTGCATACTATTGTCATTGGGGCTGCCTTAAGGTTGAGACACCTAGACTGATGTCTAAGGGTCGTTTAAGGCAGGGATTGTTTGCCTAAGTGCTTTGTGATAGCATTTAGAGAGTGGTAAGCTTGCATTAGATGGATCTCAATGATAATGAGATGCTGTCTAAGTGCAAAGCTTGTGACATTGGTGATCAAACTTGATGATTAGTCAAGGTTTGATCCCAATGCAAATGTGTCTTATCTTGTGTGGAGTTTGACTGTTGTTTCAGGTTCACATGGAGTGTCTCTTGTTCAACACCAATCCGGAACAAGAGGAAGGCTTGGTCCATTGTGTGGAGCAATGGGAAGGTTCTTGGTGTAGTAGCCGGTTATAAGAAGCGCAGACCATGAAGGTTGTTGAGCTCCTGGTTCAAGGCACACAAGAAGAGAAGGTCATCACTGAAGCTTGAGGAGGCCGGTGACCTGAAGGGTACTTGAAGCTGAAGACATGAAGGTGGACCAGTGGTTTAAGCGCAGCTGTTGGGGTGATGTGCTCCTGGTTTGGATGCTCATTCAGGCTCACTTTCAAGCTTGAACCTAGACTCAATTCAAGCTTGAGGTGGGGACTTGAGTGAGCTACCTGATGATCTAAGTTCAAGACCTGGTTCCTCCTCACCATTGCACCAGGAATAGAAGATGGAGCCATCCGGGTTTAGACATTGGCGAGTCTAGACAAGAGAGTGGTCAGAGCACTCTTGGCTGTGTGAAGAAGAAGGTGACTCTACAATGCGGCTTCTGAAGTGAGGTGGTTGAAGAGTTAGCTGAGGTATCTTCCAGCATTCCATTCAAGGTGGCGAGATCAGAAAGGAGTGGGCAGTGGTGTGTTGATCAAGATCATGAAGCTATCCTTCCAAGCTTGACTTGTTCCACATGGTCAAGCTTGAGGGGGAGTATTGAGAAGCTTCAATGATCTGTGAAGATGGAGTCCTTGGTGGTTATTCAAGAAGAAGAAGCAACCAAGGCTGAGTATGAAGATGGAGTTGTATCTGGTCATCCGAGCACTTAACCCAACAAGAAGTTGGGTGAAAGGGGGAGAGACCAATATCAGTATGAGATGAGCTAGATGAGCTCAAGAAGAGTTAGTGGTGTGCAATGAGAGTCGGTCCAGACTTGCACCACAGTGAGGGCCATGATCCAGAGTTCTTTGTGTCCACCACATTGGTTAAGACACAAAGAACTCAATGGCCAATCCCTAGGCCTTGAAGGAGCTTACTCTTTTCCTTATGAGGGTTTTATCCCTAAGGAGGGTTTTCTCTCATAAGGTTTTTAATGAGGAGTGACTTCAGGGTTCCAAGCTTGACTCAGGATCTATAGAGTCAAGATTGAGGGGGAGTATTAACCTGAAGTGATGATATGTCACTAAGGTTATGTGCAAATTTCGGGTTAAACTCCTAAGAAGGTCTGGAAAGACATAAGGAGCATCCTGAAGCTTATGCAATGCTGGAACAAGATCTAAGAAGAGTTTATATTAGAGGGAGAAGGCATTGGAGAAGTTTGGGAGAGTTTGGGAGCATTTGGGACAGATGTGCAAAGTTAGGGCGACATGTACGGACGGTCGTACGGACTGTACAGACTGTACGGACCGTACGGACATGGGCGACCCAAATCACTTTATGGTTCGACCTAAGAAGATATTTGGGCAATGTGCAAAGTTCGGGTTGAGGTGTACGGATGTGTACGGACGGGTGGTCCGTACATCGACCAGGCCGTACAAGAACCTTCCCGGAATCAACCAAAAATAAGTGGATAAGGTCTAAAGATATTATGGCGAGTTAACCTTATCTTGGGGAGATGCCAAAGGCATATTCCATCAAGGAAGAGCCAAGGAAGCTGCTGGGAAGTTACCTTTACAGCCTGTCCACGCCCTGGCTCAATCTCAGCCATATACTCTCCAAGGAAGAAGCTGTCCACATATTCAGTCCACAAAACCAGCTATGGACAGCCTGTCCAAGCGTGTGAAGGTTTTGGACCAAGTAATTCAAAAGTGGCGCCCTTGCTTTTGTTGACTCCACATGCTTTCCTCCTTTAGGTTTAGACTTGTATCCAGCACTCATTTATCTATATAAAGACCCTCTTGGGCGATTGTAATGATTAAGGGAGTAAGGGGGAAAACCCCTCTCCACTTCTAAATAATAAAGCTTGTGTTCTTGGATCGGAATCCCTCTCAAGTCTTCCCCTTTCTTAGTCTTTTAATCTCTCTAAGTCTCTCATACTCTCTGATTCTGATTCAAGTTCATACAAGTAAACCAGAACCCTTTCTCTTCATCATCTCGTGTTCATCATTGCCTTAAAGGCTTGTTCATCACACACAAACCCAGATTCACATACTCTGGTGAAAATGCAACAGTTGTCACCATGGCCTTTCCCATACCAGTGTTAGAGCACATTGAGAAGCATCCAGAAGGAGTCACTGGTTCAGCTCCTTCAGTTGAGAAGTGGGCTCTAGCATCTTGGTACTGGTTCCTTGACTCTCTGAACTTGTTTGGCTTCAAATGATTATGAAGTATCCAGCACTTATCCTTCATGTGGCCCTTCTTCTTACAGTGATCACAAGTCAAGACCCTTCTATCATCTTGTTTGTAAATCCCTTTGTTTTCTACTGGTCCTGGTCCTGGTCCTTCAGCTTGGTTACTCATAACCAACTCGCCTTTGCCTCCAAATAGGCCAAGAGATCCTTGTTCCTTCTGAATCTGAGCACACACTTCTTCAAGGCTTGGTAGCTTGTCTGCTCGCAGTATGTGCTTGATTAGGTCATTGTAGGTTGGGTTCAAAGTGAGAAGCAACCCAAACACCTTATCCTGCTCTCGCCTCTCATTCAAGATGGAGGGTTCAATGGTATGTGGTCTGAGCATCTCCAGCTCTGCCCACAGTGACCTAAACTTTCCAAAATGGACAGTAAAATCCATGTCTTCTTGACTGAGGAGTTGATAGCTTTATTTACTTCAAAAACTCGAGTAAGGTTTGATATATTACCATAGACCTTGTACAGAGTTTCCCACAGATCTTTGGAGCTTTCACAGTATGAATAAGCTTCCAAAATGGCTGGATCCAGAGAGTTTTGGATGAGAGACAGCACTATGAAATCATCCTTCGCCCATTTGGCTTCATCAACCACCACCATCTCCTTTCCATCTTCTCCTTGGACAGTTTGTTTTGGAGCTTCTCCACTTGAGACATGACCCCATAAACCTCTTCATCCAAGGGCAATCTTCACCAATCCCGACCATAGAAGGTAATTAACTCCCTTCAAGGTCACTGGAATGGTCACAGGTTTAGTGTTCTCCATCTTCTTTTGCTATTAGCTTCTGGGTAGTAAGCTGAGAGTTGAAGAGGTTTGAACCAGAGAGTATAAACTAGAAAAAGAAAGTAGAATAGAGAGCTTTGCGGAAGTATAATAGGTTTTAAGAGCTTTGAGGCTCTGATACCATGTGACTTTTAGAGAATAAAAGAGAGTTTATACTGGAAACTATTCATTTTTGATTTAGTGAGTGTAAAGGCACGAGTTTAAGAGAGAATCAGATTGTTTGTATGAGAGAATAAGAGATTAGAGAGAATAGAGAGAGTATAGAGAGAGAGAGAGACTTGAAACTCTGTTAATAGATAAAATGAGAGAGTTACAGCATATATAGACTCAGATACAAGGGTTTTCGTGACTAAAGGGATAAGAAAGCAAGAGGAATCAAAAGATGCTTTGGTATCTTCTTTTCTAGCCACAGAAACTCCTTTAGCATCTTTCTTGCTGGCCACAAAAGCACCTTTTACTTTCCAGCTGTGCCAGCCTGTCCAAGACTCTCTCCTTATCCTTTCCAACGTCTATATCAAGTGGATAAGGCTCAAGGTAACTTCTTCTTGATAGAAAAGTTACCCGGGTAACTTTGGTAAGTTTTGGTCGAGGTTTAGACGACCCGGAATGGTACGGCCAGTACGGCCTGTACGGACGGGTCGATCCAAACTCTCCCAAACCTTCCCAAACTTCCTTCTCTTCAGCCATCCAAACCCCCATCACTTCTCTTCATACTCACTCATTTCAACAGAAACATAATGAACTTGCTCAAGAACAGCAAGAACCGCAAGAGTAGAAGAAAGAGAAGATAGGTTTCGTGGGAGAGAGAGAGAGAGAATAGAGAAGTGAAAATTTTATTCAACTTAATTCTTCTGCTTGCTACAATAGTATTTAAATAGAGAGACAGGCAGAACAGAAAATGATAAACATGTTGACATGAAGACATCAAGAGATAAAAGACAATACAATCAGAAGAATAAGCAGTGTTTAAGTGAAGCTTGTGGAACAAGGTTGTCCGTACAACCTTGCCCTAACTTGGCGTGCAAGACAAGAGGAAGTGCCCTAACTTGGCGTGCAAGACAAGGGGAAGTGCTAAATGGATCAGAACTGGTTACCTTAACCAGAAAACTTTAGTCTGGTCACACCAAGACTATATGGACGTTGGAGACAAGGAAAGAAGTCACATGTGAGCTGAAGAATTTGAATTTGAATTCTTGGGACCACTTCAGACCTGTCCCTTTCTCTGCTGCTGGCTGAGCCAATTTGGCTGTTTCTGATGTATTTGTTTATTATTTTCTCTTCTGTCTGCTTGCCTATTGTTTCCCTATTTATAGGTTGTTCCCATAACACATTAAGCAAGGAAATCATTTCTCTCCTTCTCTCTCTTTACATTTCGAAATCTCTTCTCTCCCTCTCTTGTTCTTCATGTTCTTCAGTTTCCAGCAAGTAAACTCTCTCTAAATCTCTTATTCTCACATGGTATCAGAGCACTTATGCTCTTGAGACCTATTCTTCTTCATTCTTTTACTTAACTTCCGCAAATCTCTGAGTTTTCTTTTCTATTTTTGGCAAAGTTCATCTTGTTCTTCAGCTGTTCTTCATTTCCAGCTCCAGAATTTGCCAAAAATGGAAAATACCAAAGTAAACATTCTAGTTACTCTCAAGGGAGATAACTATCTTTTTTGGTCAAGGCTTGTCAAGACAGCCTTGGGAGGACGAGGTCTCTGGTTCTATGTGA